>PVIW01000715.1:318284-412460 GCA_004026585.1 Noctilio leporinus
CCCCCCACCACCCCCACCAGCTCCTTCCTTTTCTCTTCGTCCCTCCTTCCCTCCCTCCCCTCCCTCCCATCTCTCTCTCTCTCTCTCTCTCTCTCTCTCTCTCTTTCTTCTTTTTTTGGCCAGAATTCAGTCTTTTTATTATTTTGGGGACTGATATACCTTTCCCCCCCCTCCTGTTTGTGGGCTGGATGACTCTCTCAGCTTCCAGAGGCTGCTGTTAGGACCTAGCCATGTGTCCCTCTCAGAATATGTCACTTACTTCTCCAAGACCAGTGGAGAATAGCTGTTGCTACTTTGAGTCTCTTTTAGGGTCTCACCTGATTAGGTGAGACTCACACAACACAGTGATTCAACATTCATATATGTTACAATGTGCTGGTAACTTTTTGAGTAACTCAAAGTTTACTGAATAGGGTCCTTATTTACATCTACAAAATCCATTCACCTTTTATTAGGGTGATCGCCCTGTTAATTATGTAAATGTCTAATCATAATGTTGTACTCTTGAAACATAATACTGTATATCAACTGTAGTTAAAAAATAAAAAAAAGTTTAAGTCCCTTCACCTTTGCTACATAATTTAAACTAATTCTGAGATTGCAACACCATTACAGGTCTCCCCACAGGAAAGGGATGAAATCTTGGAGCCTGAGTTAGAATTTTGCCTCCCACAAGATTATAGGAATGAATTAAGGGCACTTAAATATTGAATTTGAATTTATTCAAAATATGTTTTAACTGAAATTCTTGACAGAAATAATATATTATTAAATATATGCCATATATTCTGCAAATTACAGCATAAAACTTCTCTTGCTTAAAGAATTTTCAAAGAATTCAAGGTAAGCCACTTTTTCCTTTTAAGAAAAAAGTACCATTTGCAATAATGATTTCTAGTTGTCTGGATGTTTTTTAGACTATAACACCAGTGAATAACAATCAACAACCAACAAAACATAGTCTGGTCTGGAAATAAACTGGATGCTGAGGAGAATAAAAGAATATCTTTTTTTTTTTTAATTGGAAGGCTATTGAATTTCAGATTTCCTTTGAAACAAAGAAGTCCTGCTGTTAAAAAAAAAAACAAAAAACAACATTGAAACTGAGGTAAGGTGAGGTGTATATATTGAGGCAGGAGGGGTGGGGCAATGCAAACATGGGTCTGATTCTTTCTGGCTCTCAGGGTTAAGTTGTTCTCTTAACGCATTGTGCCAGAGGAAGCTATTTCTGGGAAAGAATTTTAAAATTCAGCCTGCTGTCTTACCTCATAGCCAAGTAGCACTCCAGTGTTTCCAACCCAGCTGGGATGATAACAATAGTCTCTGAACTCTTGCCTCTGTTTGGCTGTCTCCACGTGGCAGAGAAGATGGCTGTCACTAGCTCCAGGTCTGCGTCATCTATTTCATCCAAACCCCTGAATCAAGGGGGCTTCTTTCATCTGGCATGTGAGTGTCACTCTGAGGGAAAAGTTGTAATTGGCGTAGCTGGGGGTCAACAATGCCCTGTGATTTGCGCTTCCCCAGGTGTTTCAGGGGTAGCGATGGAGCTTTGCCTCTAGGTTCCCCGGGAGCATAGAAATTCCCTGGGGAGAAGAGGGCCATGTTCCAAAGGGGAAAGGGAATCGTGCTATGTGACATAAACCGTAGCTGCCACTGCCAAGTGTGTTAGTGAGATCCTCAAACATAACCTTGCCTCCAGTAAAGTGTCTAAATAACAGCTTTCATTAATGAGACACAATTTAAGATGGTACTTGCTGATTGTAGCCAGTAGAACACAATTCAGCAAGAAAATCATGGTGCTGCCTACATCATATAGGGCTTTATGACTATGCAAACCCATAAATTAAAAATTGCTGATAGGGAGTATTTTCTGTACAACTAAAGGAAGATCTCATCCCGGAAGGAGAATGCTGGAGGAGCCAGGGGAGGGGCACGACTAGCCTCAAGTTAGCCCTGGATAGGCTACTACTTAGGAAGGTGACCTAACAGCTGGTAGAGAGCCCATTGCCTGGAAAGTGCCCCGGACCTTCATGGGAGACATCAGCAGGCCAGTTGAGTAGAAACGGAGGGTGTTGCTCTGTTTTGTGACAGAGTTGCTTCTCACCTTGCTTAGGGAATCAGCAAAAGGAGCCAGTGAATTTGGAACTCCCATTACTGAGTTTTGCTACAGTTAACAATCAAGTGTCTGGAGGTAATTTAAGAAAGAGCGTGAGATTGGAGTGGGGAGGGGTGGTGGGAGAGGCATTTATGAAATACTTCACTTTAATGATTTTGTGGAGAGTTCTGTGATTTTTCTCATAGGCTTACACCTTGAAAGCCTCCATCTGGGTAAAATCAAGATGAGATATTTGCTGACAACTTATACCCTAAGGGTAGGGTGTTCTTCCTAAGAGCTTCTGAAATCTTTTCAAAGAAGCCCTTGTCATAAGAAAGACCAATAAGATTTTTGCAGTTTTCTTCCCTCCTCTCTTCCCCTCACCCTTTCTTGGTAAACTCTGGCTGATAGTAATCAGAACCATGTTTTGCGATGTTTAGTTTTCTTTTATGCAGACAGTGCGATGCTTGGACATGTCATGAACTTAGCGAGGAAAATGCCTTCCAAAAAATTCAGTACCAGAAATTGGGAACCATAAAATTGGATTCTATGAACAATGCACATCTAAATCTTTAACACGGTACTTCTAGGGGGGTGGGAGTGCAAGTGCGTGGTGGCGTGTAATTCAAATACCAGCCTAGAGGCATTATTTTGATTATAATGTAAGAAATGTAAGAAGTTATTGTAATGAGGTAAGTTCTAGTCTTTGTGTTGTTAGCTAGCCAGTGAGGACACAGATGAGGTATAACAGAAAATAATCAGAGTGTTATGGGGGTTTTGCAGTCTGAGGTATTCAGAAACTTCGCAAAACTAGGTCTGTGTCCTTAAAAAAAAAGACAGAGATTACAGAGAGACCTTATTAAAACACAAAAGGCTCAGCTATTTAAGATGGTGACATACATAGAGGCAGGAATGTGCAAAGAAGCTGAAAGGCAGCCAGGCCCTGAAGGAATTTCAGAGGAATTTCTTTACCGGAGGAGTAGTTAATAAATAGAGCAGATTTCTGAGGGCAGAAACTAGAGCAGCTACTATAAATTCTTTTTTTTTTTTTTTTTAAAGAAGGGAGTGGTAGGACATTAGAGAAGAAAATGCTAAAACAAAGAAAAACAAGCATCCTCGCAAGCGATCCTGGCCACCTCCCATGCAAAAAGTCTGTTCCCAGACGTTGAGAACGTTGTCTCGCTTCAAAATCATGAAACACGCTTTGGAGTTGGCTTCGGGTGTTAGTTTTAGATGAATGCTAGATATTATTAAGAACTGCATGTAATATAATACTTTTGAAAAGTCTGAAAAATCATCTGCTTTGTCTGGCTGGCAACATTTCTGCTATTTCTGATCACACAGAGAGACAGAAACAAGGGCTTGAAAATTCTTCTGTGTTCTGTGAAGATCCCCGCTCCTGCCTTTGATGCTCTTCCTCAGTCAGATGCACAAGGCTTTTTTGGGGGGGACAGTTTTAACATCCTAGTGCTTGCAAATCTGAGTCTCTTAGTTTTACTTCTGTTCCCCTTAATCAGGTAGGTTAGGAGGGCTACTAGCTTATGGTGCACAAGGGTTTTTAATTTTTGATTGTCAAATGATGACCAACATATTTTTAAACCACAGTCCAACTTGGCAAAAAGTAACTTTAAATCTACCAATTTATTCCTTGGAATGAAACTTATTATTTCTATTAACAGTTCTCTATTCGAGTCCCTCTCTGTCCATGAGAAGTGAAGAAATAGGAGGTCTGTCCCAAAAGTATCAGCTGCACAGACTTTTAATTATATTGACATTGGCTCAATACTTTCTGGAAAGACCTTGAATGTACAGAAAACCTTGTGATCTTGTGGCCCAAGGGTTGTGTGAGAACACCGGCCTCTGTGAATGGTGAAGCTGATGCGTATGTGGGATGACTAGAGCTGCCACACTGTGTCTTTTCCCAGACAATGGGCCTCACTATCACCTCTTGCTTATTTTGCTCTGGGTGACCCCTCTCTTGCCTATTTCCCTCTGGAGTGACCTCTCTTAGACTGAGAGGATTCTGTGGTTTAGGACAGTTATGCCAGCATCATGGTTGGTTAAATAGGCCTTTGTGGGTAGGCCTTGGAACCATACCAGTATTTCTCATAATTTTTTCTATGAGGAAATTCTCTTGAGTCCCAAACACCCCATTGACTGGTGGGTGACCTCTTAGATGATGATTCCTCAGCTTCAGCCCCGACCTACTGAAGTAGAATTCTGGGTCTGGGACCAATGAGTCTGTCTTTAATTCGGTCACACAGCTGATTGTGAGACATGTGAACCTAGAGGACGGGGATGTGTTGTTTGAAGGAGAAGAAATGACAAGGGCTAAGAAGGCAACCTTATGTATATTTGCCTTTACTTCAGCCCAACCTAGCTGGGAACAGCAAGGGCAACAGGGGTCATAGTGGGTCCCCAACAGCAGTTATCTGGAGGTCCCCAGGCAGGCAGAGCATGTACAAAATTGCCAGAATCTGCAGGAGTGAACTGGGACAAGACAGATAGTGTATTAGAAAGTATAAAATAAGCATTGAAGAGAATACTCTGATATTATGCACATATTAAAGATCATCGGTAGACTCAAGTACAAAGCAATTTACTGAAAGGCTAGGAAGGCACTTGCAGATTGAAGGCAAGGCTGAAGAGTGAGCCAGACCCAGAGGAATTGAAAGTAATCTCTTTAGCAGTTCCTTTGGCTAAGAGAGGACATGACACCTTGACCAAAAATCCCCTGGTTTGTGTTCAATGGGAGTGGGCAGTTTTGACAAAGGAACTCATGGTGCACTTACGGAAAGTAAGAATGTGAAATGGGTGGATGGTGGGTGGGGTAGTCTAAACAAAAAGCAAGCAAACCAAGGAAAAATCAATCTCACTATGCAAAAAGACAGTCATCAGAGGCACTCCAGCAAGCAGGCTAATGTGGGTCAGCAAAAGGCCAGAGAAAAGTCAGGAATGTCATAGGAACAGGGCAGAGAAAGACAGAATTCTCTGGAGGGCTGAGCACTCGGCAGCTAAAGGAGATCCATGGTAGTGTTACTCTGCTTAGGAAAGATCTAGAGGGCTGGCCCCTGCTCCCCTCCCTCTGGGCTTGTCCCAGTCTGTGATAAGCCCTACTTTGTGAGCCTTCTCTGGGCAGGTGTGTCCTCTGCTCTGCAACCTTCACCTCTGTGTGGTTGCCCACTGAGGTCTGGTTCAAGTTCTGTCTTGCTTCCTCTGGCACTGGAATTATCTCCCTCATATTTCCCTGGGACTGTTAAATTGCCAGGGGCTTCCTTTCTTTTGCCTGTTTCCCTCTAGAGTGACCTCTTTAGGTTCAAAGGACTCCGTGGTTTAGGACAGTTATGCCAGCATCATGGTTGGTTAAATAGGCCTTTGTGTGTGGGCCTGGGAATCATACCACTATTTCTCAATTTTTTTTTCTATAGGGAAATTCTTTGAGTTCCAAACACCCCATTGACTGGTGACCTCTTAGAACATAACAGTCCTATCTAGGTTCCACAGTAGGGTGAGATCATTGGGAGTTGTCTGAGCCAAGCTGGGAACAAGCCAAGCTGGGACAGGCCAGGGTCAGCAGCCAGGAGCATCTGTAAAATGACAGCAAGGTCAGGGAAGGCTGGGATTAGACAGTGAGTTTACAGCAGAAACATGTCAAAGTCAAGTGGAGATTTAAATATCTAAGAATGTGGATGAATCTAAGATCTGTCTTGCTGGGACAGGGCTTAGGCAGGAAAAGAGGGTGGTTGACATGACAGGGACACCAAGGTGAGTAAAGTGTGATGAGACCACCATAGGGCAAGAGTCATCCTGGGGCACTGGTGATGAAATTTATTATTTCACCTCCCTCTTGGGGCCTGACTACTTAGAGCAGAGGACTTGACTAACTTTATTCAATAATTCTTTTCTCTTACTGAGTAAACCACAATCCCTATGGATCTGGGGGCAGGGAGGGTTTACCAAGAGCAGTGGTTTTTGGTAGATCCCTCTGGTGACATTTCCTTCACTCAGGTCCCTCGGGCTCATTACCCAGCTACCCTGTTGCTGCTTGTCTCTGTTCCCAGTTTTTTTTCCTTTCACAGAGAATTCCCCATGCCCACAGCACCAAGCTCCCAAGCCCTGGGCATCTGTAAACTATGTTCTGTCTGCCCAATGCGATGGGTGAGCAGAAATACAAGGTTGTGTTTTGACTTCAGGCCAACTCCTCTGTTTCTGCAGTAGAGCTCATCTCCTGCCTAATTACCAGAATACTCACTCCTGCATCACCACCCATTGGAACATTAATTAAAATACAAGTATATGTAATATTCTCCATTTAAAAACTAGCCATACCTTGACCCCCACCCCATTTCTCTCCAGCTTCTGTCCCATTATCTGCCCTTTTATAGCAAACTCCATGAAAGAGTTGGTCTTCTCAATGTCTTCTAATTCTTTTTTCATTTACTCTCTTCCTTTTTCAATTACAACTTCTTTGAGATATAATTTACACACCACTCAATTCACCCATTTGAAGCAGTCAATGATTTTTAGTATTGGGTTGGCCAAAATGTCTATATGGTTTTTTCTGTAAAATAAGACACATTTTTTTATTTCACCAATAACATGATTTGGATATTTTGAGTATGTTGGCTTGCTCCCATGTGTATAACATTGATTGTTCTCAATTAATGTCATGATTTGACTGCTATCAACTTTAGTTTACTTGACCATGGAGCATTGTCCAGTGAGAAATCTCCAGCAGGAAACTTTGCAAACCACTTTTGACACATTCAATCAGTCATAGCACCTTCTCCATATCCTGCACAAGTCCTTTCTTGAGTTTCAGTTGCATTTTTACCTTTCTTGAAATAATATAGCATAATATGCCAAAAATGTTGCTTATTTTCTTCCATCTTCAATATTAAAATGGCTGCACCAAAATTTGACAGTATTGATGTGTTTTAAAAATGCACATTGATATGACAGCTGTCATAATACAATCTACAGAATTATTTTAAATGAAGTTAAAGATGACTAAATGCTACTAGAGCCATTTTACGGAAAAGAAACCAAACATTTTGGCTAAACCAATACATTCATGACATTGTCAACTTGTCAACCATCACTACAATAAATTTTAGAACATTCTCATCACTTCCAAATGAAATTCTATATCTATTAGCAGTTACTCCCCATTCTCACCAAGTCCCCCCAGACCCCAGGAAACCACTTTCAGTCCCTACAGTTTTGCCTATTCTAGACATTTCATATAAATAAAACCATATGATATATGGCCTTCTATAATGGGCCTCTTTTACCTAGCATATTTTTAAGGTTCATCTGTATTGAACCATGCATCAGTACTTTATTTCTTATGATGGCCAAATAGTATTCCATTGTATGGATATAACATATTTTATTTATCCATTCACCAGTTAATGAGCATGTGGGCTGTTTCTGGCTATTATGAATAATGGTCCTATGAACACTCATACAAATTTCTGGGTGGGCATAAATTTTTATTTCTTTTTTATAAGCTTTTCTGTGGATAAATGAGTTACATATCTAGCAATGGAATTGCTAGGTCATATGATAAATCTATGTTTAACATTTTGAGTAACTGCCAGACTGTTTTCCAAGGTAGCTGCATCACTTTACATTTTCACAAGCAACGTATGGCAGTTTCAATTTCTTTAATTCTAGCCAACAGTTTATTATCTGGCTTTTTATTATAGCCATCCTAGTGGATGAAAACAGCTATCACATTCTGGTTTTGATTTATATTTTCTTCACTTGATCTTAGCTAAAAGACCAAGAAGCAATAGTCATTTACATTTTCTTGATGCCTAATGATGTTGAATATTGAGCATCCATTCATGTGCTTATTGGTCATTTGTAACTTCTTTGGAAAAATGTCTATTCATATCTTTGCCAACTTTTTAATTGGGTTATTTGTCTTTTTCTTGTCTTTTTCTTGTCAAGTTATAATAGTTCTTTATATATTCTAGACACAAGTTCATTATCAGATATATTTGCAACTATTTGCTTCAGACTGTAGGTTGTCTTTCCCCCTTTTTAATGATGTCTTTTAAAGCACAGAATGTTTAACTTTTCATGAAGTCTAATATAACTATTATTTTTATTATTGCTTATACTTTTGGAGTCTTATCGAAGAATTTATTGTTTAATCCAATTAAATTTATTCCTATCTTTTCTTCTAAGAATTTTACAGTTTTTGATCCATTTAGTTTTTAATTAATTATGCGTTAACATTTGTATATGGTATCAAGTAGGGGTCTAACTTTATTCTTTATAACTTGGTAGAAAATTAATTGACCAAAGAATCCTAATTCTATTCCATTAATTTGTATATCTATCTTTGTACAAGTACCACACTGTCTGGTTTTAAGTTTTGAAATTAGGATGTGAGAGTCATCCAACTTTGTTTGTGTTTTTCAGGATTGTTTCGGCTTTAGGTCTCTTGAATTTCCATATGAATTTTAGTATCAACTTACCAATTGTTGCAAAGAAGCCAGCTGAGATTTTGATAGGAATTGCATTGAATTTTTCTAGACAAATTTGGAAGAGTATTGTCACTGTAATAACATTATCTTCCAATCCATAAATGTGAAATGTCTTTCCATTTATTTAGGTATTTACTATCTTTCAAAATGTTTTATAGTTTTCAGAATATACCTTTACACTTCTTTTGTTAGATGTTTTCAAATATCTTTGATACTATTATAAATAGAATTACTTTTTCTTTTAAAATATATTTTTAAAGATTTTATTTATTATATTCAGAGAGAGATAAAAGGAGAGAGGCAGAGAGACATGAATGTATGGTTGCCTTTCACCTGCCTCCAGCTATGGACCTGGTTTGCAATCTGGCTTGTGACCTGGTTACGTGCCCTGGGTGGGGAATCGAACCAGCCACCTTTGGATTTGCAGGCCAGTGCCTTATCCACTGTGCCACCAGCCTGGACTAGAATTGTTTTCTTAATTTTACTTTTGTATTATTCATTGCTAGTTTATGGAAATACAATTGATTTTCAAATATTGGTTTTGAATCTTGCAACCTTGCTGAACTTGTTTGCTATTTCTAATATTTTTTAGCTGATTCTGTAGGATTTTCTACATACATACAAGAGCCTTAAGATCTATGTATATACAAGATAATGCTATTTGCAAATAGATACAGTTTTACTTATTTCTTCACAATTAGAATGATTGTTACTGCCAGTTTTCTCATCCTAATAATTTCATCTTCATTTTTTTTCCTGGGTGCTCAGGCCAAAAATCTTGGAGTCACACTGGATTCATTTCTTTGTCTCATACACCATATGCCATGTATTAACAAATCCAGCCAGCTCTCAACTTTCAAATTTACCTGAAATTTGAATACTTCTCCACTTTCTGAATTGCTAATATAAACCAATATATTTGTTTATCTGAACCCCTACAATTATCTCCTTCCACCATTTCTCTCTACAGGTGATTTTTTTTAAAGTCGGATCATCTACCTTTTCTGTATTATCCACTTCAGAATAAAACTGACAGTCCTAAGTGTTTACCTACTAGACCTATATTATCCATGTATTACTTTCCTTTTGCTACATAACAAATTATCTCAAAACTTAGCGGCTTCAAATAAAACATAAAATTTTAATATCTCTCATTTCTTCTATAAGTTAGAAAATCGAGAGCCTCTTAGCTGGGCGGTTCTGGCATGGAGACTTCCTGGGGGCTTCGGGTAAGATGCTGGAAGATGTTGGTTGGGACTGCAGCCATCTAGGGCTTGATGGAGGATGGAAGATGTTTCCCATGAGATTTATTTTCGTGCCTGGCATATTAGGCTGGTTCTTGGTAGGAGACTTTTGTTTCTTCTCATGTCTGCTTTCTCCGGAGTGAGTGATCCGGGAGAGAGGGCAGGTGCAAGCTATCTCTTTTTTGATCTAAACTCAAAAATCATGTAACATCCCTTTTGTCCATGTAACATCCCTTTCGTCCCCTTTTGTTGATTAGAACCAAGTCACTAAATCCAGGCCCCATTTAAGGAAAGAAGAATTAGCTTCCTCTTTTTGAAGGGAGGGGTATTATAGAATTTATAGACACGTTTCAAACCACCACATTTTGTCCTTCAGATGCTTCTCTGATCTCATTTTCTTTGCTTGCCCCTTGTGTGCTCAACCACAGCCATGTTTACCTTTACTATCCTTAAAACATGACAGGAATGTTTCCACTTCAGAGCCTGTACATTTGCTCTTCATTCCGCCTGAAAGAGTTTTCCTTCAGATACATGACTCATTTACTCACTTTTCACATCTCTGCTCAATGCTACCTCATCACAGAGGGCTTTCCTGACCACTGGAGCTAAAACAGCACCTTTCCCTTCCACAGCTCTCTCCATTTTCTATCTGCATTACTTTGCCTTGTTTTTCATTACACACACAGACACACACACACACACACACACACACACACTATATTCACTATACCTGGAGATATATATATATATATATATATATATATATATATATATATATACACACACACACACACACACAAATTAATGTCTTCTTTTCTCTCTCTCTCTCTCTCTTTTTTTTTTTTTTTAAAGAACTAGCCCTGGCAGGGTGGCTCAGCTGGTCAGAGCATTGCCCTGTACACCAAAAGGTTGCAAGGTTGCAGGTTGCAGGTTTGATTCCCTATTAGGACACATACCTAGGTTGTGGGTTTAGTCCCTGGTAGGGATGAGCATGGGAGGCAGCTGATTGATGTTTCTCTCTTACATTTCTCTCTCCCTCTTTTGCTGTCGTTTTCTCTCCTTCTCTCTCTCTCTCTCTCTCTCTCTCAAGTAATTAATAAATATATCCTTGAGTGAGGATAAATAAATAAATAAATAAACTACATTGAAAGAATCTTAAGAGTCACATAACAGAAGCAATGTGTGGTCCTTGAGTAGATAGATATTCATTTAAACAAATCAACCATAAAGGATGTTGTCAGGTCATTGGGTAAATATGGTCCCAGGTTTAGATAAGAAAAATTACTGAACTACTTGTTGCCTGAAAAAGCAACAGTTTTAAGAACCATGTGACAGTATGATTTCATTTTGATTAAAGTCAATGTGTGTATCTGGAAGTATTTGCTATATAGTGTTTAGTTGTGATTTCTAAATAGAAATATAATATTTTTATTTTTCATTTGTGTTTCTCTGGATTTTAAAGTTTTTTCAACCCCCATCACATATGTACTGCTTAGGTATTAATACTATTTTATTTAAAAGATAGTGCAGGTACCAGATTGAGAATGTCTTAGTTCTGGCCCATGGTTCTCATCCTAATTTCTGACCTAATACTGTGGTCTCTGGCAAGTGATTTTCCGGTAAGCTTTGCTTTTCTCAACTCTGAACTGGCACTGATCACAGAACACCTTCACACAGTTACTGTGAGAATTAGAGAGATAACAAATGCAAAGTACTTAATAAAAAATCTGTTATCTAGTCATGGCCTAATAAATGTTAATTATTATTACTATGATCAAATGTTACCAGTGAACATCTGAATATAGGCTTTATCTGAGAAAGTAGGCCAACTTGATGCTTAAAATCATGCTTTGGGTCATACTGAACCATATTATAGAATGAGATGTCCTTAAATGAATTTCCCTAGATTAATATGCTAAGGACCATTCTTTATGGCTTAACTGCAAACCAAATAAGGGCCCTGAACCAAAATACACTCTGTTCCTAATGATCTGTGAGATGCAGGCACGTGCCAACATAGGAAAGCATCTGATAAACTTAGGAATTTATCCAAATCATGCTTCTCTGCCATACCCTTAATCAGCATTTGAAGGTTTAAATTTCACAAAAAGCAATTTTACCATCACAAGGGCACTACTACTTATTACAAACATTATGTAGCCACACCATCTGTCTTAAAAACCACAATTTTGTAAATTGTTTTTAATGACATATTGTAGAATTCCCCTGAGTATGAAGTTCTTGATGAAACCCTTCAGTGAGGCCTCTTGAATTAAAAATCAAGACATTAATGACTTTTAAAAAAGGCAACATACAAATTTTGCTTGATAAATTAAGGATGAAGAATGCAGATTTCATGAAAATGAAATGACCAGCTTAAGACCTGGAAACTGTAGTAGAATTCTAGATCACCTTGAGTTAGGTTATTTTAATTGTCCACATGCCAGTGAAGGCCTTCAGGAATTGAATCAACTTCAGAGGAATCATTGGCTCCATTTCTTACCCTTAACTCCCCCTATTCCTTATGATATCCTGGAAGACATCAAGAAAATATAATGCAGGAACATACAGGAATAAATATAAAGAGTGCCCACTAAAGGTTAAAAAATGGTGATGAAGAAACTTTGTCAATCAATCAATTAAATTGAAGTCATGAGATAGCAAAAAACTATTAGAAATGGAATACTCTAACCTTAAAAAGAAAATGGGGCAGTGCTCTTCTTTGTTTAATTAAAACAACTGCTATAATAGATAAACCTTGAAATTTCAGTAATTTAACCCAATGAAAGTTTATTTATTGCTCTGGTCAGAGTCCATTAAAAGATTTCTTGGTTATCAGCCTTCTGTGGAAATATTTATGGACACAGGCTCTTCCACGTGGTATGGTTCTCATATTCACTCATTATCCACTTTGATCTGGAAGAAGCTTCTGTCACCCTCTACAGAGAAGAACTGTATGCTAAGTATGTAAAGGGGATTGGAAAGTACAGTTCTTGCCTGGGAAGCCATTTAATAGCAACAATGCTGTATGGTAGAAAGGAGTACAAATGTTGGGTAGTTAGCTGAATAACTCCATTTCCCTTCCCTTTGTCTGGTTTTAGGAGCAAGTACCTCCCATGTGGGGGTGATAGTGATGGTAAAACCTTTTTTTTGGCATGCCAGTATAGCTTCACAAGGCACAGTAGAATGGTATGGTTATTGACATCACCAAGCATTACCCAATTCAACAAACATTTATTAAAAATCTAGTATGTGTCGGATTGTATAGGGTACTAAGGGAGAGAAAAATGAATGGACTAGGTTAGGAGGAAAAGTGAGGAGATAGACATATGCATAATTAACATTAGTTGAAGGTGAAATAAAAGTGCCAAATTTAAAGTATAAATAAAAATATTAGCCCTGGCTGGTGGCACAGTGGATAAGGCACCAGCCTGTGATCCCAACCCAAAGGTCACTGGTTTGATTCCCAGTCAGGGCACATAACCAGGTAGCAAGCCAGGTCTCCAGCCAGGTCTGTAGCTGGAGGCAGGTGAAAAACAACCATACATTGATGCCTCTCCCCCTCTGCCTCTATCCCTTCCCCTCTCTCTAAAAATAATAAATAAATAATCATTAAAAAAAAAAAAGTATTAGTAAATGCCAACCAGGAAGCTATTAAATTTTTAAACAGTGAGCAGAGAAATCTGTTCTCTAGGTAAGAAAAACTCAAGAGGGGGTGTTGAAAGAATACGAAGATCACATGAAATGAAAATACACCCCTGGCCTCATGTGGAATGGAGCGTGAGGCTCTTGAATTATGACACAAACAATCTCTGATCCTTGTTATGTCTGTTTTATTTTGTCCCCTCTCTGTTTCTGCTAACTTCCTTGACTATAGTGTTTCCAGCCTTAGTTTGACGGGACATTTTGGGGCCAGTATTCAGCACTGTTTGACTGCAATATTTATATTTTTGGAGGGAATCTGATTAGTTATAAAACAGCTGATAAGTAGCCTGGCCATAGGTCAGCCATTGCTGAGGGTCATGAATGTACAGAAAGGTGGAACCATATAGTCCAGAAAGCTGACCTTGGCTTTCAGAGATTGTGATAGGGACTGGCAAATTAATGTTTGATATGGGACATAAAAGGGGAAGGAAGTCCCCTGTCTATAGATGGCTGGGCCTTTCAATGGGGTCAACCTTGGGGTCAGCCTTGGAGTCAGCCTTGGAGTTAATCTTATCTCTGGAACCTCTGAAACACTGGGCTCTGGAGGTAACTGACTTAGCAACTTTGAGCAGGCTGGTGTCACCCGCTATGTAACCCTTTGGTGTAGAACTTCCTTTTTTCCAATGTGTATATAAGACTGCCCTTGCTGTAAGCTCCGCACACACACTGCTGTTGTGGGATAGTGGAAAATGCAGCATTTTCTCCAGCTCCTGGCTGCTTCAGAAGCAGGAGAGTGGGTGGGGAAACGCCTCTGCTCTGCTGTCGTCAATCTTGCCACTGCCAATAAAGCATGCAAATCCTCCTAAAGGCTCCATGCAAGTTCTTCTTTACCCCCAGACCAGGCCCCTCCCCGCTGTCACCATTTGGTGGTATTGGACCCAACAAGATCAGACCTGAGAGGACAACTTTTATTTTACCATTAAAAGAGGTATTATATTTATCTGGGGCAAAAGGCTAGAGGACAGTTCTGACTTAGGCAGAACATGAACAAAGGCAAAGACAGAGGAAAGTCCAAGTATATTTTTGGAACTGGACTTGGCACTGAGAGTAATTAAAGTATAAGAGCCATAAGGCTAATTGAGATCAATATGGATTATGACATTGTGAGGGCAGAACCAGGGAGTTTAGAGTCTGTAGACAATGAAGAGATTTTAGAAATGTTTTCTAGGGAAGTACTGTACAAAAGATAAAAACCACAGTATATACACAGGTGATGTGAGTGTTCAGCATGGCTTCTCCAAGGATAACCTATCATCTGGCATCTTCATGGTCACCAAAATCCTCTTGGTGTGGAAGAAAATGAGTTAAAGTGTGGGAAACCCCCAACCTACAGAGATCTCCCAATACCGCAGATGAAATGAACCTTCCCGGGCAGCTTATTCTAGGGCAGAGAAGGCTAATCAATGTATGATTGACAAAGGCCTTGATGGCCCACCCCCAAAGGTTTTTATTGATTACACAATGTTGGGGGTGCACGTACACACCACAAGTCATTACCACAGAAGAGGATTCAAAAGAAAGGGAGTTGTTGAGTTTAGATAATAATAGAAGGAATGTGACCATCTGCTTTAGGCTATGGTCTGTTAGACAAGGTGACTTCAAGAACTCCAGATGGCCCATAGAATTTTAGGGAGGGTGAGATTACACATGGATTAAGGTTTAACATCTGCTGTAGGCGCAATCCACAAATCAAGGAAGTTCAGGTCACAGGGCAATGTCAAAGGATGTATGGAATATTCCCAAGGCTAGATTCATACTTGGGGCCCCTGTTGGAGCATCAGGGCCTTGTGTGCACCCAGCTTTGTCATGTCTTACAGGCTTGGCCTGGCCTGCGTGGAGCTCTGTGCCCTGACAACTACCTAGGGGGACTCCAACATCAAGCTTTTGCATCAGGGAGATCTGTGTTCAAATTCTCACTTTGACATTTTCTAGAGGTATGTCTTGGGTAGTTTACTTTGTTTGCATAAACTTGGTTTTCTCACCTGTACAATGTAATTTAATATTCAGCCAGTACACACTAGTATGGCATAATGACTGGAGGGACTGGTTAAGGGTCCATTAAATTGATTTCTCAGTGTGCCAGTGTTGTACATGAGTCAGGTTTGTGGTAAGGATTCAGTGGCAAAATGCTTGTAAAATGCTTAGCAAAGAGCCTGGCACATGGCAAAGAGTCATTCCATGTTAGCTTTGTTTTCTCTTGTCCATTTCTCCTTGAAAATTCCAAGTCTTCAATATGATGATGACAGCTTGAATCAGCAAGGAGTCCTTGAACGGGCCAGTTACGTGATAGCTAGTTAGCTATGGCAGGCACCTCAGCAGTCCCCAACCCAGCATAGATAGGTCAGGCGGTTCCTCGCTGTTCTGTCAGAGGGATTAATCTTCAATGATGGCTCTTGCCCAAGCTTATGACTGTTAATACTGCAAATACACAGTCATCACTCCGAGATCCTTTAATGCATCAACTAGGTACTGATTTCTAGAACTCAGATGTGTTATCTCCTTTCAGCGATTCCTTAGTTTTGCATTTGACAGAGGACAAACTCATGGACAGAAGTTAGATAAGTTCACATCATTGTGATCATTAGCTGCCAGGGAAAAAAAAAAAGAAAGAAAAGAGTGATTAGGAACATCTGATGTCACCTTAGAAACCACTAGTATTAATTCCAGAAGAGAAAGAAAATAGAACCTGTGATAAGCCCAGACTACAAATAAAGTGAGAATGTGGTCCTCTTAGAACTATTCAATTTTACAGATTAAATGAAATCCAATAACTTTGGAGTGCCAAGCATGAGACTACTTTCTGGAATATAAAAGAAAAGTGTCCACAGGCTTTTGAGCCTGTGGTGTTGTAAACCTTAATTTTATGTAGGAAGTGATCCACTGGGAATTCCTGGGGCTCCTGAAATTGGGGGTGATGCTTATTAGTATTACTATATAGAAAGTATCATAGTGTCCATGTTTTAATTCCAGAGGTTTGAATATTACCATTGCTGACTTAAAGAAGATTGCTTGCGCAGAGAGCACAGATTCTATAGCAGTATTTGTCAAGAACAAGATAAAAATTTTAAGATACAGCAAAAACGTAAGCCCCCTGTCTTGTCACTTGTAACTCCCTCTACTGCCTTTAAAGTAAGAGAATTAAGTTCAAGGTCAGGAGACTTCAGGATCCTTAGGTGTCCCTTGAAGACACAATTTCTTTCCACTTCTTTCTGTTTCACCTACATTTTTATTCATTTCTATTTAAGTGAGAGCACTTTTCAGGCTTCTTGCCTCAGGCATAGAGCTCTCAGGGTGACAAAGAGTTGCAGCATTACTTTGTCATTCATAAGGATTGACTAGACCATTAGACTAGTATACCAGCACTATCAGAAAATGTAGGACAAGGTCAACAAAATCCTCTAAAGATAATACAGGTTGGCCCAGAGCTGTCCTCATAATCACTCTGGTTAAAGGTTATCATCAGTTCCATAGTGAGGCAAAACTGGAGATGAGTCCAGAATCACAATTTTTTTTTATAGTTTATTGTATACAAGTGTGTGAAGTAAGTTGGAATCAAATTCTCATACTGAATGTGGTTTAGTCATTTTCAGTAAATCTTTCTGTCTTCTCTATACAATCCCAAGTTAGAATTCAAAACCCTTCAGGGGTTGTTACTTTGGATTCCTGAGTTGTTTACTTATCTGACCATGTCATCAGTGTTTGTGTCCAGAATGAGGAAAACTAGGCAAGGTTCTAGACAAACTGATGTATTTACAGGGCTTATTTCAACATTACTATATGACTAGTATATTGAGGTGAACAAAACCATAGTTATTATTTTTTCCTGACACTTCATCTCATAGTGTTGGGCTGGACATAGTCAAGTGCAAGTGCAAGGAAGCACTGAGGCACTAATTGCCTAATATTCAAGGCAATAATAATTTGTAAAGCAGAGCCACATGGAAATTGATTACAAAGCCCTTGCTCTTAAGAAGTTCTATAGTTACCACTAAAGGTGCCACTAAAATTTGTGTTGATTACAAGTCTCTTTTGGCTTCTCTTCCAGAAAGGAAACAAACCTTTTAATTATGTCCCTGTAAAGAAATTTAGAATCTTTTGTTCAATCTTTGTTACTGAAAACTTGTCTGTAAATCTGGAAGAATATCATCAAATGTCGTTGACCTCAGCCCTTTCTCTCTATAGGTTCCGGATCATGCTATGCCTCCTCCACTGAATATTTTAATGTTAGAAGACTTCCTTGATTGATGTGCTAGCCATTCAAACTCTGAGATTAATTATTGTGTGAAACCACACAGTAAATCTTAAAATAGACATGAAGGAGGTAGAAAGCCATCCTGGGGAATTCAAATCAGTCAACATGCTTTGTCATTCATAGAGAATCTCTTTTATGGTAACTTGACAGTTATTCTGGAAAATAACCACTTGCTTTTTTTCAGCCACATTACTTACAATACATTTAGGGATTATTTGTGTGGAGGCCGAAGCTTTAGCCCTGGACAATCAATTACAATTTTTATGTCAGTATTAGGGAGAGTGTATATAACACATCCTAAATAGATAGGCAAAAAAACCCAAAGGCCTTAGTTTTTTCATAAAATAGTGAGCATAAAGCCTTGACATTTGATCGATTATTGATTAATGCATAACAACAAGAATTTGAATGATTATTCAAATTTGGAAGAATTTGTTGATTATGGTATCCTGTGTTTAGAAATAAGTAACACTTTAAATTATGTAATCCCAGTGATCTGCATAACAAATGGGATCTGTATTGCAAAGTGCTACTTGCAATACACAGATTACAAAACATTATACCATCTGGTAAAAGTTCTGCACTTACTTCATGAGGCCTTACAGAGTTACATTGTAGGATTCCACCAAGGGTTTCTGTGGTCATTGGTGGGCACTGCTCGGAAGGATAACTCTGCCCCTTTTGGAGCAGCATAGTTGGGTGACTAGGGACTGCTTCTATCATAGTTGAAGGAGCGCTGACTATGGGAACCACCATGAAATTAAGCGACAGATCCTTTCCTTGTTTTGAGACATTACATAAGCACCTTGGATTCTGTAATGCTCAAAGGAGAGGCTCCTAAAATATGACACCCCACCCTGATAAGGGAAACTGGATGCTAGAATTTATTTAATTTAAAATTTAACAAATTATTAGGATACTTTCTGCTTCCAAGTATTATTGTATTATTAAGCAAATTTGTACTCTACACAAGTTTCTTTTTCTTTCTCTCTCTCTTTCTCTCTCTTTATTTTTTTTCCTGTAGAGTTCTTTATATAAAACCTATTATTTCATATGTCTGTTTTTAAAATTCACAAACACACTTCTATTAATTCTCATTGTAGTTTTCCAACTTTGTTAGCTCACTCTTTGGACTTCCCTTTTTAAAGCTGGTTTTCAACAGTCCAAATTTTTGTGTTAATCTTTGTCTATTGTTCAGTAACTGGGGTCATTAATTCAGTAATAGCATTGGAGAGGTGTTAAAGTTTTTCAAAACTGCAGATTGACCTAATTAATGTCTTTGCTGAATTGTGCTAAATCCTCCATTAACCACTCTGGGGCCTCTTAAAACGCTCCAGTCTCTGCTGCCATCTATTCAGAAGTGTTACATGCTTAGGACAAATTGTGATTGCCTTGATTATGTGTAAAATCGTGTTTTGAAAATGTTCGCAAAAACATTTTTTCTTCTCGTCACTTATTGCTTGGGTTAACCATGTCTAACTCTCACTTTTTAGTTTGACAGCTTTTAGTTGTCCTTCATTCTGTTTTACAGAACACACCAAAGCCTGCCTATCCCCAGCTACTAGTTCTTAGTAGTTAACTACGAAGGGGATTAAGCATAGATCTAGATCAGAACTATTCTGGTTGAAGATCATTGTTTCGTAGTGAGGAGAGATTAAAATCATTGTATGGCCTTCACTTTTCATGATTTAGGACCATGCTATAGTAAACTATGTATAACAATAAATTGTTCTGTCATCTCCATGCTATATCTTCATAGAGTTATAGTGACATGTAGTGACATATAGAATACTTTAGGTCAGATGACCTGATCATGAGATTTACATTTGACTGCAGAGAATATAAGCATTAGGTAAGCAACTGTTTTGGCAGAATGATGACTTAAAGCTTCTTTCTCTCTGGGTGGCTTTTATGCCACACTAGTACATTGAAACCAGAAACCGCTATCTCTTATTTTATGTTAGTGTTGTGCTTAGTCACAAAGTACAATATAATTTTCTTATAGAACACATTGTCTCCTGTATGTCAGTCAATCCTGCACTGACAGCCAAGGACTGAAAAAAAAAAGTAAAACAGAACTTATAAATATAGTCCAATAAAGATTCAGATGTCCCTTTAGTGATTTATTTGATAAATATTCTAAATTTGGTGATGGTTATTAGCTCTTCACCATTATTTCTCATCCCCCTCTTTGTTTTTCAGAGGATTATATTCACCAGGTGTTTCTGATGCTTTGACATCTGGTGTCTAGCTGACTGGAGGGACTGACTCCCCCTCTCAGGGCTGGTGGATTCCAAGAAACAAATATCTGGCCTGTGAGTGCAGTTTTTGCTTGCAAACCAACAATCTAAAGCCCATATGCCCAACTACCCACTCTGGGGCAATATCCTCCTGCCTGAATCAATCTTGGGCCAGGTATCTACATGGAGAACTTGCTGAACTTACTCAAACTAGCCAATCCTAACCTGTTAGCCCCTCTTAACCTGTTTTTTCTTGCAGAAACCAAAATAAAGCCTCTTGCTCACCTTTTCTTCTTGTTTATTCTGCCTCCTAATTGACCCTGGTGCTTCCCCCTTTGGACCCATGGTGTAGGTGAGCTTTCTCCTCTTGGGACTTGTGAACACTACAATTGTCCTTTCAATGGCAGTCATCCCTTGCTCTGTTGGCTTTACCACATCTGAATAATAATAAAACTTAAATTTTTGCCCTGGCTGGTGGCTCAGTGGATAGGCTCTGGCCTGCGAACCCAAAGGTCACTGGTTCGATTACCCAGCCAGGGCACATAACCAGGTTGCAAGCCAGGTCTCCAGCCAGGTCTATGGCTGGAGGCCAGTGAAAGGCAACCATACATTGATGTTTCTCTCTCTGCCTCTTTCCCTTCCCCTCTCTCTAAAAAATAATAAATAAAATATTTTTTTAAATAAATAAAAATATTAAAAAAAATAAAACCTACATTTTTTACAACAGGCCACTATTACTTTAAAAAAACAACATATGCTACTGAATCATATTATTGATAATTTTCACTTTCCAGTTCCTTCCCTCTCTTCCCTTTTTCTGCAAGAATAAATTGGAGGACAAACATTTTGCTTCTTTTGTTTGCTGATGAATTCTAAGGGTATAGAATTCTGGCATATAATATATGCTGAGTAACTATTTGTTGGATTGATTTAATTACTTGTTAGATACCTTTTGGTGTCTTTTTCCCAGGGCTGCTCTGCAGAGATCGGCTGAGTTCTAACTATAGCCAGGATCAGAGTGAAGGAGTAATTTCTGTCTTGTTTTATGTTCTTGACACGCATAGAAGTGAACAAAATTTTCCACAGGTTATCTTCCATTTACTTTGGGTTCACAGTAGGGTAGCTGTCTTTGCCATGAGTGCTATCCAATGGAAGTCTAAATTCTGGCCCTGGCAATAGGCTAGCTGAGGGACCCTGAACAAAACACACCATGCCACTATCTCTTGTTCATTTATAAACCAAGGGGATGGACTAGATTGTAATTTACTGTGCTTAATAATTTTATGAATTTTCACATTTAGTAATACAAAGCTCTTATCTTAAAAATGAAAAACTGAGGCTGAGAGAAATTAAATAAATTATCCAAGGTCACACAGTGTGTAAATGAGAAATAAAAATGTCAGCCCTTTGGAGCTCCTACACATACGGTTTCCCTCTCTTGGCTTATTTTTAAGTTTGCTGTGATTAAGAAAGTAAATGATTCCATATATAAAATCATCACTCTTGTCAAGAAATAGAAAAATCATAGAAGCACCCACTCTTAAATCCCTTCTTGATACCATCCCATCCATTTCCCCCAAAGGTAACCACATCTGAAATTCTAAAGTCACAGGTTAGTTTTGCTAATTTTGAAATTTTAAGTATGTAGAGTCCTAGCTATATCCATTTGTGTTTGGCTCTTTTGCCCAATAGAATGTTTATAAAACTCACTAGTTTTATTGCATGTAACTGTAGTTTGTCATTTAATATGCAATTGTATGAATATGATATTATTTGTTTATCCATTTTTACTATCGATGAACATTGACGTTGCTTATAGTTTGGAGCTATTATGACTAATGTTACCTTGAAAATTCTTTTGCACACAATTTTGATGTATATGTGCATGTGATCAATTTGAATTCATACCTAGGAGTGAAATTTCTGGGTCCAAAGGTATCTTCAATGTTCGTATCAGCAATATGTGAAAGTGCCAGTTACTTCACTTCTTTATTACACTTGGTATTCACAGCCTTTTCCCATGTTTGTCTTCTAGTGGATAATGGATTTTACTTAGGTCTGAATTTTCATTTTCCTGATGACTAATGACATTATGTTTTCTTACATTGGCCATTGGATATGTTCTTTTTGAAGTGTATCAAATCTCCATATTTCTATTGAGTTGTCTGTGTTTTTCTTGTTGACTTGTAGAAATCTTTTTAAACTCTACATAGGTTTGGTTTTATGCTCCAGAAATATTTTTTCTCAGTACAATAATGTTGCTCTATCATCTGGTTGGTAATATTAGTACTGTAACTAATTTCAGGGATTCAATGTTAAGCAGACACAAATTGACTCAGTATTTATACCTTTATCTTTTTTGTGTATCATTGATAGGTATATTAAACTTCCCAGAGTAATTCTGGGTTGATTTCCTCTCTCTCTATCTTTCTCCCTCTCTGCTCCTCCCTCTTGCTCCTTTGTAACAACCGCTTTACATGTATGGAGATATTACAGAAACCACTTCTTGGGATTCAAAGTTTGAAAAGAAAGGCACAAAAAAAGTGTGCGGATTCAGTAACCTTGAAATAAAAAGTTCTTAGCTACAAATATCAATCCCTTCCGCCTTCATTCCACTTCCAAGCCTCATTTTCATCCTGGCCCTTCCTCTATCTCTGTATCTCTTCCATCTGCACCTATGATAGGTAGTGATACCCTTTATCAAAGGGTAAATTGAAGGTAAGGGTTATAGTATCAAGGATGAGGGGAATGTCAGGGATAAACATGAGGGTTTTAAAGTGTAGTACATGAAAATTTTAAAAGGTGAAAGTAATTATTTTAGATGAAATGTTAAACGTTTTGCTTTTAAGTTTAAAAATAGTCCCAGTGAGGACTCCACAGCATAGACCAACACTGATACTATATTAAGATGGAAGGCTGTGCACTATAACATCACTCCATATGCTTTATTTTATATGACTTCTTACACTTACATCTTCTGAAGTTCTGACCTATTTATACAGGTAATTAATTGTACCTTACCTCACCATTGTCATCTGATGGACCGGAATATGTATTAAAATAATAACTCCCCCTGCCCATGCTGACATGAATAAAGAAGACAATATTCACCTTGTTCCTCCAAGAAGAGAGCCCAGGAATGCACCTAAGCTTAATGTCATTAGCTTCACATTGAAGCTGGTCAAAAAACCAAATTTATAAAAGGTTTTAAACCTGGGATTCTTCAATAGCTTCTACTGATTTATTCCTGACAATGTATGCCACATATCCTATGTACATGTATTTTTCTGAGGACAGGGTCCATAGCTTTCAAAAAGTATTTTTGGGAGTCTACAATTCCCCTGCAATTACATCACACTGATCTAGCCCATCATCTTTCTTTGGGAAGATGAAGAAACTGTCTTCCTTAAAGTCCTGCATCACAATTCCTGACTCCTGGATGGATACTTCAGTAAGAACTAAAGATTACAAGGTTAAAGGTAGGAAGTTAAATAGTGACTGCGAGGTATCTCCCTATCATGGAATTAAACATTTTTTTCTATTAAAACTCTCAATTATAATATGATTCAATGGAAATACAGGATTCAATATACAAAACATTGCTTTATTACCAAGGCATCCATTTATTTCGTAACTTGGGGGAAGCCTATAATTAGAGTTAATAGTAGCTCTGATTAATAAGTTCTCTCTGCTCTCATACTGTGCTAGGGTTCTTAGAGTGCTGGTACATGTTTTATTAGCATGGAAGGGCTGTTTCAGCTCACCTCGTCTCACTTGAATCAGTTGCCTGCTGGCCTGGCACTCAGTTTTGTGTGGCAGGACCTTACTGAGTCTGCATGATAATGGGCCTTTTAAATCCTAAACAATAAACATTCATTTTACTACTCCACCCATCACAGAAATGCTCTCTAACCTCAAATCAGCCACAAATAAGACTTGGAAATCAATTCATTGTGCATCGGCTTCCTGCCTGGTTCATGTTTTGCAGCAACTAATTTTACTAAAATATCTGCAGAGCATGTGTGTTTTGAATATGCACAAGTAGAGGTATTGCATGTAATGGTGTCTTCAACCCTTTTGTGACATTACTGTTTTTATCTATAGAACAAATTCTATTGACAAAGCTAATTTTCATGCATTGCTCACTAGGACTAGAAGGGCCTGAGATAGGTTTCAGGAGGAGAAAAAAAAGCCCTCTGGTGATTTCCCAACGTTTTGGGAGTATTTTTAGTATCAGAACCCCAAAGTCCTCTGATCTGAAAACTATGTTTCGTGGAAAAGCAATTTATTGTATTTGTGCTTCTCAGATTCATTAGAATATTCTCATGCATAAGTTGGCAGTTGTTGAAAAGGCCAGGATGGGTGCATTTAGCCTTGAAGAGAATATCTTGTCAGATTGAGACAGAAGGTCAAATGGTTATATCTCAAATTCCCTTCTGTTGGGGTTTGAAGTTGGGAGTCCGACTTTCTTCCTCATACCTTCTAGGCCAGAGTTCCATTATTTTATCACTCTCCTGCGAGCTTCCAATTTCTTAAAATTCATGAGAACTCAAGGCCAGAAGGGCAAGTCTCAAATGTTTTCGGTTAGAGGATCACTCAGGGAGGCCAAGAACCCTTTCCTAGCTATTACTATTGTAATCACTCCCCCTCTTCCTCCAATGCCCCAACAGTGCTGCAATTAGTGGCAAGACTGATGCTGCTTTTGGGAAGTTCAAGAAGCTGGTGTGTGTTTTTCATTAGCAAAAGAAAATTAGTAACTTATGCTAGAAACTGAAGCATTAGCTCTGTTAAACTATAATACGAACCCTAAAATGCAGGAGACCAACCTGAAACAACATGAGGGTTCTCTTAGAGCACAATAAGATGGAGGTCTTAGGAGTGAGTGGTGCAGCCACAGACCAGCTAACCCTTTAGTGGTATTCATTCTCTCTCTCTCTCTCTCTCTCTCTCTCTCTCTCTCTCTCTCCACCCCTCCCCCACTCCCTCCCTCTCCCTCCACATATTTGCTTTCAGGCAAGGCTTATTCCTAATTTTAATCATCCAGTCTAATAAAAAATGGAGAACTCTCCAACTTTATTGTATGCTTTTTATTTTATGTTTCAAGAGCTCATCTTGAAGAGCAGGTGCCCATTCGATTTTGGAATCATTACAGTGTATTTGAGATAGAGGCATGATACAATGATCTCCCTTACTGAAGTTATGATTAAACATAATGAGTAGGGTTAGGCTGCAAGCTTATCATTATTCTGTGTTGTATAATTGCCTAAGTAAAATGCAAATATAAACAAGGGGTTTTAATAAGCCAATGTAATAGAGCCAGGCACCAAGAAGCTGGGACTGTGCTTTGGTGTGCCCTTCCAATTGCTAGCTTGAACAGGACAGCTTTAGACCAAGTCTGAGCTGGGGTTAGTTGGTTTCCAATATACCATGGATTAGCTCTAAAAAAATGTTATTCACTTAGAAAGAATTCTTTTCATTTTCATTTATATGAGAAATAACATTTTAACTAACCTGAAAAATTCCAAATGATATAAAGACAATTTTCTTACAATATCTTATTCTTTGTGAGCATAAATGTTTTGGGCATCTTAATCAACTTTAAGTGATAATGCTGGGTCAAGGAAGAGGTTTTTAAAGACCATTAGGACCAGAATTCTCTTGTCTAACCTCCCCCACCTCCCATAATCATGCTCTAATTGAGGTTTATAGTAAGTCATCATATACTAAAGTTTTTATTTGCTATCTATTGTACCAAGAATGCTTAAGATCTAGCTTTCTAGCAAACTTCAAATATACAATACAGTATTGTTAACTGTGGTCACCATGCTGTATATGGACTTCCCAGAACTTACCGATCCCATGTAACTGAAATTTTGCACCCTCTGAAAACACCTCTCTGCCCCTTTACCCCAACCACTCCCTGCCCCTAGCAACAACCAAACTCAAGTTTTAATCTAATATCTATAATACTCTAATGATCAGGCTGAAATGTATTTCAGTCATCTCTTTGAAGAATAACAAAAGCCCTTTAGCTCTCTTCTCTTTGAATATATATTCCTCATTCCCCTCCCTCCCTGCATGTAAGTATTCCAAAGGTGCCAAAGATGAACCCCTATAAAGGGAGTACTCAGGTTAACTCAGCATATGATGAGTTTTCCTTTTAATTTTTGCATGAGAACTGGTTGAGATTTCAGACTTAGACAAAATGAAAGGAGGAGGTGATATGAGTCTAGTCACTAGCTATGTTGCTAGTAAAGATTTTGTGATGGGTGAGGATGGGTATTCATTCATTGACATAGGACTGTCCTATGGGTGGCTCAGGGTCATTCTGGGTATTGTGTATTTGTAGTGTTTTGGCCTGCAGCATTGGACATCCTCAGCGACCTTTTCTAATGAACTTGTCAAAGATGCTCACATATTAGACATTTGGATTTTAGGGGAAAACTCTCAGGAAATCCAGACATAAGCTGTCTTGCTTCATTGTGACATTTTAACTTTTGGAGAAGAAAGTTACTTTTTAGCATTGCTCATGATTTCTATTTTTTTAAAACCTAAATGCACATTCTGGAGCATTGGGATTTTAACTATCTCCTCTTTTTTGTCTAAACTTTCTCTAGACAAGAACATTTGATATAGTGAAGATGCATTCATCTTTGTGACTACAGAGTGCTTACCAAAAGTAGATCCTGAAATTTGAAGGCAGTAAATAAAGTCACAATTTTAGGAGGTGCAACTCATCTCACTACCACACTTGGGGAAAAATATGTTGTTAAAGAACATTTTCTTCTGGTTTTGCAGCTAAGAATGCAATTATCACTTGATAATATATGGGGTGACAATTCTTTAATGACATCTAGTAAGCACTAAATTGCTTTAGGGGACAGAGACATTGTATCACCAGCAATTCATTAGAAGGTTACAGGCCATTGTTAAAAACAGCATGTTTGAGTTCCTTGCAGTGATTTGATAACATTGTGCTATGTCTATAAAGATTCCAGAGTTGGAGGTTTTTCTGGGTCCTCATTTTCTAGGAATTTGATGTGGAAGATCTATGAATTGGGGTGTTTCAATGGAACCAAAGAGTGGCTTCTGTTTCAGAGAGATGCCTTGGAAGCTCTGAAGGACCAAATCAACTGGCTTTTGGCACATGTTGATTTGACCTCACTGCTCACACAATTAAGCTTCAGAAATGTTAAAGGAATATTTCACCCATGGAAAAGCACACATTTGGGGGGAGGGGGATGTTTAAGGGATATTTAATGTGCATAAAAAACAAACAAACAAAAAATCAGCTCTGGCTGGTGGCACAATGGATAAGGCACCAGCCTGCAAAACCAAAGGTTGCTGGTTCGATTCCCAGCCAGGGCACATAACCAGGTTGCAAGCCAGGTCTCCAGGCAGATCTGTAGCTGAAGGCAGGTGAAAGGCAACCACACATCGATGTCTCTATCCCTCTCTGCCTCTCTCCCCTCCCCTCTCTCTAAAAATAATAAATAAAATCTTAAAAAACAAATTAAAAAACAAATAAGACAACAAAAAAATCTCTATAGTGCTAAAAACATCATAGTTTGCCCCGCAAAACCCTACGTTTAGATTTTCATGGGGCTTAGGTAAAGATATAAAGATATTGTTAGAGAAAATCTGACACACTTGTAAGAGTGGCAGCTATTACTCTTTTAGCTTCTTTTGAGTCAAATTTCCCTGATGGCCCTTTTATTCTCCAAGAACCTCTCAGTTGTTACCTGAGAATGTACTTCTGAGTGCTAGAAGGTACACACCCACAGATAGCATATGCAAATAGCCATACATGCCCTAAAATGTTGACAGATATCTGCAGTACTCATCACTGTAGATACAGCTGAATTCGAAGTCCAATATTGAGATTGATAAAAATTGGAAAAGATGAGGGAAAAGAGACTGATCTAGTTCATGTAACAGCTGCAACCATTCCCAAATGTTTCTCTGCATAATTGTGCAAGAAATTCATCATGCATCGCCTATTAAATATTCATGCAACTTGCTCCGTAGGAGGACTGTGGTATTTATTAATTCCCGGTGTTGGTATGTTTTGGTACATCTACTGCCAGCAATAAATGTGTCAGGCCTAGCAAATTCAATTATTGGCAGAAAACATTAGAATATAATACTTACTTACAGGATATTGCAAACTTTAATTATGCCTAAATGATTTTCACAACTATCTTGAAATAAACAACTAATTTCCTTTGCTTTTAGATGAAAGGAAGGGCCAGTGGAGTGGGGAGAGGATAGGCAGATAATATTGTACTTGAAGTGCCTCATCTTTGTGAGAGGTGCCCCATTTCTGCAACATACTAGTAATTACTCTATAAAATAGTTTGGTCATTTGCTTTTTTACACGATTGAAAGTTCCCATTCCTAAAATTTAATGAACTGAAAGGATGAAACAGAAAAAAAACAACTATCACATTTTGTGAGCATGTAACATGATAAATCTCTAGTTGGGGTTTGTCAACATAAATTGATCAAAATCAAGGTGAAGCTCATAATGCACTTAGAATACTTTAACATGGATCAACACAGGGTGGCATTGTTTCAGTACGACATTTAAACAATTTCTATTTTATGAGTTACACAAAAGTTGAAATCGTAGGAAATAAAATGGAAGTAGAGGACAGAGGCCCTATTCTCAAAGTCTTTATAGTCTAGTTGGGGAAGAAAGACATTTATCCAATGAACAGCTAGGGAAATAAATATTTGATCATGTAGAACTAATTGGCTGTATTCATAATATGCATATGTTTACATTTCCAAACAAATAAATACTTTTTTCTCATGATTACTTCATCAAATAGGAAGAGCGGATAATGTCCTTGTTTATTAGGTGGGGAAAGTTGAAGGGCTGGTCTATGTTTATTCATCAGGGTATTGAAGAGTTGGTGGTTTCAACCAGTTATTCTGACTCATGGGTATAGGGAGGTAAAACATCACCCAGGGAAACCCCAAATGATGTTTTTCTAGTAGCTCTTTTGTTCCATAGCAATGGCTCTCCAGAACCCATATTAAAAACACTACTTATTTTTGCTTTCATTTTTGATGAAGTAGTTTGCAGCAGACCACTGTCTACCTGGAAACAACTAGAAAAGTGAGATGAAACAAGACAAAGCAATTAGTTCAAAGCACAGGAGAGCTGTTGAAACAACCAGGACTGGGGAGGTAGGGAACACTCCAAAAGTGGGAAAATCTCAGGAATTATGGCCAATATCTGCATTTATTTCTTCCCTGGAGGGCATTTGCCGATTCTGGGCATGGGGAAAGAAACCCTGGAATTTCATCCCATAGGGAGGGCAGCTTCTGGGAAACAGAAAAAGCAGTTGGTTTATTTTTGTTTGTTTTTCAGGAGGAAGGGGTGCTTAAGGGAAAAAAATGAGGCAGCGAATTAAAATTGACATAAGGCCAGTTTTCTCTCTAATACATTTACTGAAAGTATGAAGCTGTGGCTTCTTAGTCAAGAAGCTAAGCAGAAAGCCTACAAAAAGCCCGGAAAAGTTCTCAGCAGTCCTTTCATGCTGACACAGAAGGATTTGAGTTCAGGACCTTCTAGAATTGAAGTAAACCATAGGTAGGTTGATCCACACTAAAACTTCTATCAGTCTGAGTCATTTCATTTCACTCCTTGATTGGATGGATTAGGTTGACTAGTTCTTACTCTATCTGCCTGACAAATCAAAGTCAACCTCTCTCTGAATTTAATTAAAATTATATGGATCCTTTAATACTACATCCTCCATATAGCTGTATCTATCTATATATTCTAGTGTTCCGTAAAACCATTGCTGGGTATGCCAGTATGCTAATAGACAAAACCATGTGAAAAAAAAAAAAAAAAAAAAGAAAGAAAAGAAAAGAAAAAGAAAGAAAAGAAAAATATAACAGAAACAGAGTTAAAGGTGATACAAATATTGATGTTAGCACACAGTATCTTAACAATGATTAGGATGCTAAGGAAAATAGAGAAAATATAGAGAAAATAGAAAACAGGTTGAAAAAATGTTATCAAAAGGTTGAAGTCTATTTTAAAGAAATAAGAAAATGGAAATTCTAGAACTGAAAAGAAAAAAGAAGACTCAGTATATGGATTTCCTAGCAGAATAGATTATTCGGAGATATAATTAAGGCCCTGGAAGGTATGTCAATAGAAAAATATCTAAATTGCAGGAAAATAGAAGTAATAATAAAAATATTATAAATAAGCATCAGAGACATATGAAAAACAGTAAAAAATTCTATCTTATAGATATCAATTGAGTACATAAAGTTGAGAGCACAAGCAATATTTGAAAATATATTGGTCAAAATTTTTCCTAAACTGATGAACTCACAGATTTAAGAAATGCCTAAAACCAAAACATGATAAATAAATAAAAGGAAAAACAAAAAACAAACCCAAACAAACAAGACATATAATAATAAAAACCGTGATGGATGTAATACAACAACAATAAAATTTAATAAATAAATAAATAAATAAATAAATAAAAATAAAAATAGAAACCAGTAAACTAAAGATGATAAGAAAGATTTTAAAGCACCTAATTTAGGCTTATTAGCTTTAGAAAAAGGACAAAAATAATTACACTTCACTGTCACAGAAATGATGGAGGCTGAAGACAACAGAATGACATCTTTAAAGTAATGAATAGACTATATCTGCCACCCTAGGATTGTATGCTCAGCAAAATATACTCTTTAAAAATAAGCTGAAATAAAGATATTTTCAGAAAAATGCAAAGAAAAGATTTTGGTGGCAGATCTCCACTAAAAAATAAACTAAAGGGAGTTTTTATGTCTAGAGTTTTAATTAAAAGTTACTTCATATGGAACAATGGAAATAGAAGAAGTGAAGAACACATAAAAGGTAAATATGTGAGTAAATATAAATAAATACTAATTATAGAAACCATTAATATTAATATATTCTAGGTTTGTAATACACTGACACATAAAATGCATGGTAGAAATGCAAAGGTTGGAGGAACTATATGGAAGTAATGTGTTCTAAGGTCTAGTATTGTAAAGGGAAGGTGTAAAAGAAATACCTTGACCTAATTGCACTAAGTCAGTGAATGCATGCTGTTCTCTCCAGGATAACATTCACTAAAGAGAATGTTAGAAGAAATATATAAATACAAGGCAATACAGAAGAAAAAGAAATAACAACAAATAAAATGGATACATTGAAAAAGAAAACAAGAAAGAAGAAGAAACAAAAGGATAAAACAGGTGAGCAAATAGTAGAACAGGTGGAGCAAATAGAAAACAAACAGAAAAATGGTAATAAACCCAAAATATTACAATTAGTATAGTAAATTAAAAAGTATGAAATGCTACTACAAAAATTAAGAATTTTAGGCTTGATAAAAATAAAAACAATACTATTCTTTAAAATATTAATTTTAAAAGACAGAAAAGAACAGAAAAATTACCATATAAACACTAACCAATAGAAAGTAACAAATTTCAAACAAACTAGACTTAAAGGTAAAAAGTAGTAAAACAGATTGAAAGAGAAAAGGAGGTAAATGCATCAGAAAGATACGCAATTTTAAATCTGTCGTTACCCATAAACATAGTTTCAAAATGTATAAGGCAAAAATTGATTCAAGTAAAAGAAGAAACAGACAAATCCACAATCATAGTTGGGGGACTTGAACTCATTCTTTTTTTTTTTTTTTTTTTTTTTTAATTTTATTGTTGTTGTATTACATCCATCCCCTTTTTCCTCCCCTCTGTCACCCTCCCCACCCACCCATTCCCCCCAAAGTCAATCCTACCTGTTGTCCATGTCCATGGTTCCTTTATACTAGGTTCTTGTCTAAGCTGCTCCCCTTTCTTGCCTCTGCCTCCCCCCTCCCCACAACTCCTTTCCCCCTGACCACTGAAGGCCTATTACTTGTATTCATATACTTGGTTCTGTTTTGCTTGTTGTTAGTTTTGCTCATTATTGTCCCGTAATGGGTGAGATCATATGATATTTGTCCTTCACTGACTGGCTTATTTCACTAAGCATAATACTCTCCAGTTCCATCCATGTTGTTACAAAGGGTACAAGTTTCTTCTTTCTTTCTGCTATATAGAATTCCATTGTGTAAATGTACCAAAGTTTTTTGATCCAATCATCCACTGATGGGCACTTAGGCTGTTTCCAGCACTTGGCTATTGTAAATAGTGCTGCTATGAACATAGGTGTACATAGGTTCTTATGAATTGGTATTTCAGGATTCTTTGGGTATAGTCCAAGTAGTGGAATTGCTGGATCAAAAAGCAGTTCCATTTTTAGTTTTTTAAGGAAACCCCATACTGTTTTCCACAGTGGCTGCACCAGCCTACATTCCCACCAACAGTGTATGAGGGTTCCCTTTGCCTTGCATCCTCGCCAACACTTGTTGTTTGTTGATTTGCTGATGATTGCCATTCTGATAGGTGTGAGGTGGTATCTTATTGTAGTTTTAATTTGCATCTCTCTGATGACTAGCGATGTTGAGCATTCTTTCATATGCCTCTGGGCCCTTTGTATATCTTCCTCAGTGAGTTGTCTGTTCAGGTCCTTTGCCCACTTTTTAATTGGACTGTCTGTCTCCCCGGTGTTGAGTCGCATTAGTTCTTTATATATTTTGGAGATCAGACCCTTGTCTGAGGTATCATTGAACTCATTCTTAAAGAGATCAAATACACAAAATAATTAGTAAGATTATAGAATATATGCCCAATAAAATCAACTAACTTGAGCTAATTGACACTTATAAAATAATGCACCAAACAACATCAGAATATTCACTTTGGCAATGAGAATGCTCAGCAATGTCAGAATACAATTTTGGCAAACGTTTCATCCAAAATGAAACATTAAAAAGCCTGCACACAAAGAAATCTCTAGGCCTACATCACTTTACTCATAAATTATTCTAAACATTTAAGGCAAAAAAGAATTCTAACCCTATATAAACACTTCCAGAATATATATTCTATAAAAAGGGAGTATTTTCTCAACTTGTTTCATGAGATCAGCATGAACTTGCTACTAAAACCTGAAAAGGAGTTTACAATAATAGAAAATTGCAAGCCAATCTCTTTCACAAATTTAGAAGGAGAAATCCTAAACAAGACAGCAAATTAAATTTAGTAATACACAAAATGGGTAGTTAAGTAAAACTAAGTAGAGTTTATTCCAAGAACATAAGAGTTCTTTAAGGAAAATGTCAACAGAAAATGGACAAAAGATTTATATAGGCACTTCATAAAGGCAGCTTTCTGAATTGTCATACATGTGTGGAAAGGTACTAAACTTTACCAAACCACACACACACACACAAATGCAATTTAAGACCATACTAATATACATATACTATATACTCAAATGAGGTTTTGAAGTAATTAGTGGTGGCAGTATAAATTGTTATAACTATTTTGGAAAGCTACTTTGCAGTAACTACCAAAACTAGTCTAGCAAGTCAATTCTTGGGTATAACAGAAATGCATACATATGTTCACCCAAAAATATGTACAAGATTGTTTATATCACATTATTGATAATATCTCCAAATCAGAAATAAAACAAACGCCCATTAAGAGTAGCCTGGGTAAATACATTGTGGTGTAATTTTCATATGGCATGGCAATAGCAATGAAAATAAACTATTGTCTCACAAACAACATGAATAAATCTCTTAAACATAATGTTGAACTAAAGAAGACAAAATACACAGTAGATGAATTAATTTACATAAATGTCAAAAAAAGTAAAATTAATACATAGTGCTAGAAATAAAACAATTGTTTTTCTTTCAGTGAATTAGCAACTAAAGATGGACAGAAGGAATGATTCTGTGGTAGTGGTACTTTTCTATTTTTTTGGTCTGGTGCTGCACATACAGGATTTGTTCACTTTTTTGTATTTGCCATACTTCAACACAAAGTTTGCTTTGAAAGACTAGAAGGAAGCTCTTAGATAAATAATTGAATGCTCTCAAAGAACAGTTCTCTCAATTGACTTAAAAGAAGCAGATAGGTAGTAAAGCTTTTCTTTTTTTACCCACAGATCCCATGCATATGCTGGCTTAAGAGGATAAAAGGCCAATGTGAGGCAGGTGAGAAAGAGAAAGCCAGATAAATGGAAGATTAATTCCAGTAATTGGGAAGAACAGGTTTGAAACAGAGGCCTCCTGTGTGAGGTGAGGGTTGTGCTTGAAGCAATTTATCTTTTTCACCCTGAACTGGAGTTAGGTGATTGTCAGATAGAGATGCCCCTGAGGGGTGGGAAGATGGGGATGGTCCTCAAAGCAGTCATGGATTGGTTGAAATAATCTATTATAGGGTTCATGGAAGATGGGCAGATAATCTTAAATCACATTTGAATATCAATTATCTGTGCTTCTCCCATCCACCTTACAGGAGGTGATGAAGAACTAATTTCATTATTTCATTATTTTGGTCTTCTAAGTACTCTTGTGTTTTAGCCATATTATGTAATGGTAATTAGGCTATAAAAAGTCAAAATTCCACTGTGAAAAATAAGCTTTTGTAACTTTAGCATCAGCTGAGTTTTTACCATGAGCTTATTTCTTTAATCTTAATTGATGTTCTAATTTTTTTTTTTGATATATGTGATTATAAGAGATGTGTGTATTGACATGTACTCTGTACTCTGGTAACACAGGAGGATATTAATTTTTTACTCTTTTATTTGATTATGAAAGAAGTTTTTAGTGTATATAAAATGTAAAATCTGAGTTTCCTTAATCTCTTGGTTAATTTAAATCATGTTTCTACTTGTATAAGTCCCCTGAAAGTCATTGTTAGCTTTTTATAGAAACAAAGAATGACATGAATAAACTTGTTTTACTATAGCTACAAATATAAGCTTATCTGGATCTAATACTAATGTTCATATGTTGTTGATACACACAAATGACCGGAAATGGCTATATTAGAAGAATCATTTAAAAATTATAACCAAAGATGAAAGGCAAATATATTCAAGACAGTTTATGATTTTAGTTCTCAGAAAATTGTAAATGTTCAGCTGCATTAGATTTTTAAAAATCCCTTCCTTAGTATTTGCTGAGAGAATAGTACAGTGCAATAATGTATATACCAATTCACTTACTCAGAAGTCTTATTTATGTAAATAAAACAATAAGTGGAGCTCAACAATACACAATCTAAATGCCTTCCAGACAGGTCCTCTGCAATAACAGAACATCATTTTCAAGGGCTATTGAATGCTGAGCCATTGCCAGTTTATTAGTCCTCACAGTGTCCTGAAAGAAAATAGTTAACAAAGGAAATCCCTGTGGATACTTGTGATTTCTTCATTCCAAGAGAACAGACTGGTGGCTGAACCCAGGCTTCCACATGCTGAGCATAGGGCCACACAGAAGGCCAAATGGTAGACAAATTAAAACTGGAAGAGATCTCCAAGCAAAGTCTCTCAAGGATTGATCTGTTCTTGCACTGGCATCACCTGGGATGCTGCTAAAACAAAAATATGCCAATAGTAGCAGAATCATGGGACCCATCTGAGTGGGTTTAATTTTTTATCAAGAATCTCTGGGTGTGGGGGTCTGAGAATCTGCACTTTCTAACCAGGCTCCTTTCCCATCTGCCCAATGACAGTAATGTCCCCTAAAGGGTGAGTCCTCCTTCCTTAGAAGCCATCTAGTCAACCTCCTCATTTTCAGATTAGGATGCTAAGGTTCAGAGAGGAGAAATGACCTTCGGAAGTCATTGAACCACTTGGTTGCAGAGTCCAAGTAGATCTGGGTTTCTTAATATTCCCTTGTAGTTTCTGAGCCATTTGTTTCCTCCTTCAGCGTGAATATTGTAAGCATCCCTACAACCAATGCTATATACTCAGAAACATGACTCCAGATAACTCTGAATTTCTCTAAACTCACATTTAATTGATTAAAAAAATACTCTTAATGAAAAGTCTAAAGAATGTGAAACAATTAAAACTAAGTCTCTTCTTTCAATTCTTCAGAAAGGGAACTAGGAAATTCTCCCAACTACAAATCATGACAGTGTACAGTAGAGCTGTAAATTCCACCCAATGAAAAGAGAGAATTCCAAAGATTACAATTTATTTGCCTGTGGGACATTACCAGTTTTGTATATAACTGAGCAATTGTACCCTGATATTCCTTTATTACATTGCCTATAAATGCTTGCTCTTCCAATTCCCATTTGAACTAGGTTAAAGGTCTCCCTGGATCCTTCATTAATTAATGAGTTAAATACAATTTAAGACATATACTCATTATGTAGTTGAATAAGTATTGTCATAATTAAAAAAATTATATCATAAGAGGCATGCAGAAGTGAGCAGCAACTCTATTAAGTCTTCCCTGACTCCTGAAAGTCCCCAGCACTTCCTCTTTGCTGTTCTTCTCCCCTGTGTGTGGAGCATATCTCTGCCTTTGTCATGTTGCTTTGAACACTCCAGGGCAGAGCCCATTAGCTTTGCATCTCATTCTTTGTATTTGCACATGGTGGACATTTTATATATATATTTTAGAATGATTAAGTTGACTGGTTCTTCTAGTGAATGAAGATGTATTACAGGAGGGAAAGCTGAATGAAATCCAGGACCATATCCTACACATTTTTGCACTGTTTCAAGTAGACTTGCTGATACAGGACCAACATGGGCCAAATTGTGAAGAAGTTGTTTTTGGAGACCCACTTAGTGGACATGGCAATAATAGTGCTATACACTCTGCAAAGACAGCACTTCTAGTTAAATAGGTAATAGTTGAACCTCACAATGTGCCAGAAGCTAAAAAAGTATTCTTATCCCCATTTTTCAGAGAAGCACAGATAGGGAACTTACTTGACAAAGGTACACATCTAGTAAGAAACAGACACTATTTGAGTGGGCTTTTCTGACTCAAATCAAAAGTTGATCCATGTTTCATCCATTGCTGGCTATAGAAGAATCATAGGCAAGTTACCTAACTCCCTGAGTCTCTCCCCCATTTTTCCCCATCTTTGTTGCAGAGTTATTTTGAAGATCAGAAGCAGGGCACAAAAAGCACTATCATAGTGCCTGCATTGTCCATGTCTACTTCAAGAAAGCTAACAGTCACCAGGATTGTCATGGTTACCTTTAGTACTTTTTCTCCTTCCTTGAGGTTCCTTGTCCCATTTGCCTAATCTCTCACTCTTCTCCAGCATTTTGTTCCCCAGCTGTCAGGACTCCAAGCACCTGCACTGTACCAGAGATTATCCATTAGAGTTTCTGCCTCTGCCCTAGGGTAGTGCTTCTCAGATGGAAACTTTTGTAGGACTTGCCCAAGGGTCTGCTTAAACCAGGAATCCAGATTCGTTCAGTGGCTCTGGGGTGGAGCCCAAGATGGTCCATTTCTAACAAGCCCCATGAAGGTGCTCAAGCTCCTGGTTCCTGTGTCACACTCAGAGAAGCATGGCCCCATCTTTCTATCACTGTCCCTTTCACTCCCCTTATCCGGTCTCATTCACTCAAAGGCTTGTTTTCTGCTACTGTGATAACAGAAAACTGTACTCAATGATTTTCCTAGGTAACAAATTTGCATTTTAAATGTGGTCTTGTGCAGTTCGTTATCTCCTCTTCCTACTCTCTCCAGACACATAGGGAAGAATTCACTGATAATTTTCGGCTGTGAAGAGGGAGTAGTATTTGTGAGTGAGGAGGCATAAGGCATAAGGTTGGAGGTGGGAAGGAAGCTTCTCTGCACTGCTAAGTCATATGTCATAATAGCCATTTGCTTGTATGAGTCTGCTTATTAAGTAAATAAATTCGTTGTAACTTCAACATTCCTGAATCAGGTTAATGAATTCTCTTCTCTTTTGAGCCTGTCTTCATCTTAAAATTGGGTTCTGGATGCCATTATTCCTGTTGAAAATGTTGATTAATTTTTTGCACTATTGAGCTGTTAATAGGCAGTACTATAGCTTTGGGAAATCTAACAAATATTGACAGAGCCCAGTGGGATGGTGTGGTGATTATTATACCTTTCCTCTCAAAGACCAACTGGGGCCTTCCCATGGCAACGCTCAGGCAAAACACTGCCCCCGGGGAGACCTAATAATTGACACAATCAATCGTTCTTTTTCCAAGTCTAGAAATAATTCTCAGAAAAAAATCCATTTTGTTGCCTCCATATGTTGATCATGCTATACCCATGTTTACAGATGAGGACATTGAGTCACAGGGGTTAATCATCTGGAAAAGATTCTGAGGGAATTAATTGACATAGAAAGGGAGAAAAATCAACCATTTAGAAAATTTTCAGTTTTGTTGATCATTACTAAGAAATATACTTTGCAAATGCCAGGTTTTTATGCATTTATAATAATCATCATCATCATCAAGAAAGAGGCTGTGCCCCTCTCATTTATTATGTAAGTGTTCTAATAGCAATGAATGTTGGTAGGGGCTGTTATATGAAAGTACAAAGAAGCACACTTAAAATTTTACATTTAAAAGGAGCTACCATTAAAAGCAGTTAATTTATAGACCAATATCCCTGATGAGTGTAGATGCTAAAATCCTTAACAAAATATTAGCAAACTGAATACAGCAATGCATCAAAAATATCATACATCAAGAACCTACTATAAAGGAACCATGGACATGGACAACAGGTGGGATTGACTTTGGGGAGAATGGGTGGGTGGGGAGGGGGACAGAGGGGAGCAAAAAGGCGATGGATGTAATACAACAACAATAAAATTAAAAAATATATCATACATCATGATCAAGTGGGGTTTTATTCTGGGAATGCAAGGTTGGGACAACATTCACAAATCAATAAATGTGATAAACCACATGAAATGAAGGACAAAAACCACAGGATCGTATCAATAGATGCAGAAAAGCTTTCGATAAAATCCAGCATTCTATTAGGATCAAAACTCTCAGCAAAGTGGGAATAAAGGGACATAACTAATCATAATAAAGGCCACATATGACAAACCCACTGCAAGATCATACTCAATGGGAAAAAATTACAAACGTTTCCCTTAAGATTCACAACATGACAGGGATATCTGCTTTCATCTTTCATTCAGCATAGTACTGGAAGTCCTAGTGACAGTGATCAGACAAGAAGAAGAAATAAAAGGCATCCAAATTGCAAAGGAAGAAGTAAAACTGTCGTTATTTGTAGATGACATGATATTGTACATAGAGATCACTAAAGTTTCCACCAAGAAACTAGAACTTATAAATAAATTGGGTAGAGTAGCAGGACACAAAATTAATATTGGTGCATTTTTATACACCAATAACAAACCATTAGAAAGGGAAATTGAGAAAACTGTCCTATTCACAATTGCTTTAAAAAAATACCTAGGAATAAAATAAATTTAACCAAAAATGTAAAAGAAAATTATAAGACACTGGAGAATGAAATTGTAGAAGATACAAATAAGTAGAAGCATATACTGTGTTAATGGATAAGAAGAATTTATGTCATTAAAATGTGCCAGAGTAATATATAGATTCAATGCAATTCCTATTAAGATACCAATGATATATTTAACAGAACTAGAATATTCCAAAAATTTATATGAAAGCACAAAAGGCCCCTCATAGCAACAGCAATCCTGACAAAGAAGAGCAAAGTTGGAGGAATCATGCTAATATCAAACTATACTATAAGGCCATAGTAATAAAAACAGCATGGTACTGGCAAAAAAATGGATCATAGAGCAATGGAACAGAATAGAGAGCACAGAAATAAACCTATGTCTTTACAGTTAATTAATCTTTGATAGAGGAGACAAAAATGTGCTGTGGGTGATAGTTTATTCAATAAACAATGTTGGAAAAATTGGACAGAAACATGCAGAGAAATGAAACTAGTGTACCATCTTATGCCACACATAAGAATAAATTCAAAATGAATTAAAGACTTTAATATCAGACTTGAAACCATAAAAGTCCTAGAAAAAAACACAGGCAGTAAAATATTGGACATTGCTCATAGCAATATTTTTTCTTATATATCACCTCAAGCAAGGGAAACAAAAGAAAAAATAAGCAAATGGGACTACATCAAACAAAAATTGTTTGCACAGCAAAGGAAACCATCAACAAAATGACAACACAGTCCATTGAATGGGAGAACATACTTGCCAACATATCTCATAAAGGGTTAATATTCAACATTTATAAAAAACTTATAAAACTCAACAACAAATAAACAATCCAATTTAAAAATAGGCAAAGGACCTGCATAGACACTTCTTCAAAGAGGACATACAGATGGCCAATAGATATACAAGGTCTGTTCTGAAAGCATCAGCCATGCACACTGTTTTAATTATATTGACATTGGCTCAATACTTTCTGGACAGGCCTCGTATGAAAAAAAATTTAAATGTCACTAATCATCAGAGAATGCAAGTTAAAACCAAAATAAGATATTACCTCACACCTGTCAGAATGGCTATCATCAATAAATCAACAAACAACAAGTGCTGGTGAGGATGTGGAGAAAGGGAACCCTAGGGCACTGTTGGTGGGAATGCAGACTGGTACAGCCACTGTGGAAAGCAGTATGGAGATAGCTCAAAAAATTAAAGATGGAACTGCCTTATGACTCAATAATTCAACTATTTCTGAGAATTTATCTCAAGAAATCCAAAACATTAATTTGAAAGAAGATGTGCAACCTTATGTTCACTGCAGTGTTACTTGCACTAGACAAGATTTAGAAGCAGCCCCGTGTCCATCAGTAAATGAGTGGATAAAACAACTATGGGACATTTATTTACACAATGAAATGCTATTTGGTTGTAAGAAAGGAAGAAAAATTTTACTCTTTGCAACAACATGGTTGGAATTGGAGAACATTACGCTAGGTGAAATAAGCCAGTCAGAGAAAGACAAATACCACATGATTTCACTCATACTTAGAACTTAATGAACAAACTAATAAGCAAAATATAGACAGACTCATTGAGAGCAGGTAGACAGCTCTGGGGGAGGGTTTTTTAGGGGGCAAAGGGATAGAGCAAAAATAAAAAAGGACTCACAGACTTGGACAACAGTGTAGTGATTGCAAGGGTGGGAGAGTGGTGGATGGAGGTGAAGATGGTAGAAAGAAGATAAATGGTAATGGAAAAAACAATAAAAATAAACTATTTTTAAAAAGCAAGACCTAGCTGGTGTGACTAAGTGGATTGAGCACTGGCTTGTGAACCCAAGGGTCACTAGTTTGATGCCCAGTCAGGGCACATACCCAAGTTGCAGGCCCAGTTTCCAGCCTGGTCCCTAGCTGGAGACTCTCGAAAGACAACCATGTGTTGATGTTTCTCTCCCTCTCCCTTTCTTCCTCCTTCCCTTCCTCTAAAAATAATGAATAAACTCTTTAAAAAATAAAAACAAAAAAAGCAAGAAAAGCAGTTAATTTATGTCAGTGATACTCTTGGTGTCTGTCCAATTGCACCTTGCTATTTCTCCTGTTCCCTGCCTACCACCACTTCTATCTTGTAGGCTTTGATAGGCAAGAATGAAAAACAAGAAAATGATCAATATTGCTTTCTACCTTTACAACTAGGGCTGGGCATGGACCTCTGTGTGGGCTCTAGGGACCAGAAGGGCCGCCCATAGGGGGCTTCTGGGAAAGGTCTTTTTTCCCCAGATAAACACAGATTCATGAAAAATATCTTTCTTCTGCATTTTGGAATGATCTTGTGAAGACGTAATACACTAGAACAGCGACAGCCATTTTGTAATGATTAGAGAAAAAGACAGCACAAAAACTGAAGCCTGAGGAAGAACAGAGGCGTTTGGTCCTCAGAGGCATTTGTGAAGCTCCTGCTAGAATTGTGAAACTGCCCCTGCTTCCCGACTGCTTGCTCTGAGAAATGATAAATGCCCTTTTTGTTTCAGTCATGATTAGTTGGCTCTTTTGTTCCTTGCAGACCAGAGAATCCGAATGGGTGTTTCAGTGCTGGAGGAGGGAGCCCCTGTGGCTGTGACCAGGCACTTCGAAGGCAGAGGACGCTGTGCAGTTCCATCTCCTCCTGAAGTGGCAGAGAGCAGAGTGGCGGTCAGCTGCACTTGGGAGCAGGCTCTATCTCGCTAAAGCCTTTGGAATTTGCTGCCAACGCTGATCCGGCAGACTGACCCTGCTTCCTTCCTGTGCCAAATTCCTAGTGTCATTTATAACAAAATCTCAGGTTTGGGGCCAGTGCTGGTTTTTAGAGCTTTTAGCTTCATGGGTAGACAGATGTTTGGGGAAGTTTATTTCTCTGAATATAGCCTATATAAATTATAGTCCCTTCAGTCATAGGAATGAAATTGAATTTGAAAGCAGACTATTAACAGACAGAGGCCATTTATGTTCTTTGCGAATGATGTCATATATAAAAGTCTTTTCCTTAATAAGGTAAACTGTTTCCACTATTACAAGGATTATCTGAAATGGAGCCCAGAACCTCAGACAACACTGCGATGGAAAGGGATATGTGTTTATAAACAAGGTAGTAACTATGAAATGATGCAATACTATTTCTGGCAACTCACAGGAGCTGTTTGTAAAAAATAAATAAGTAAAGTAGAAGGAATGTTGATCTTGCCTGTCCACTTCCTTTCCATTTTTATTATACCAAAAGTTGCTTTTTGATTTAGACGGGTTCTCTTTTTACACAAAAAACTTGACTTTCTATAATCATATATTATTATAGTTACTGTTTGCGTATATTGTATTTGACATTTCAAAAAGTGAAGATTTTAAAATTAGTAATTCCCTACCATGTTGGACTTAAGGCCTCATTAGTTCAAGATTTTAAGTGTTGATGTTATAAAAATAATGGTTAACCTCTTTCATTTCCTTCATTTCATCATGATGCTTTTAAAAAGTTATATACTAGTGAAATTTATAAACAAAATACATTTCATTTTACATGCATACCAAAAATATATTTTGCACTGGAAAACCACATTGGTAGGTACTTATTAAATTTAGAACCAACTTACAAGATGTAAGTCATCAAAAAAATTAAACAAAACAAAACAAAACAAACAAAAACCATTGAGGACATTGTATGACAAAAAACTTCAAAGTTGTCTTTATATCAGCTCTGGCTTCTGGGTTCTGTTCACTGCTCCCAAAAATGAAAAAGAAGAAAAGATGCTAAGGGAGGGAATGGCAGAAGACTAGGCCAGGGCAGCCATGGTTTCTGTCCTACCTTCCTGCACTCCTCTCTGACTCCCACCCATCACCTCCATTGTCAATGATGTACTATGCTTTCATAGTTTGAGACAAGTAAATATTGAACAAAGTCCTGTAATATTCCTTCAAATATTAAATGCAAATAAGAGTCTTGATTCTTCCAGAGACAGGGAGCTATTGGGAGAATTTTTTATGCGGAAAAGCATGTTGAAAGTTGTGCTTTAGAAAGACTAAGAAGACAATAGTGTGTGGAGTACATTGAAAGGAAGCAGAGAAGTTTAACTTGGAAAAGTAGTTAAAGAGCCATTCATTGCATTGGTTTAGATAAAATGAAGAATTTTTGGCGGTTGGAATTCAGATAGTGTCCAGGAGAATAGAGAGGAGATGGGTGCAGAAATGTCAAGCTCAGTATATCTTAGATCATGAATTCCTATATGCGCCACCTAAATTTGATATTCAAGCTTAATCCAGATTAAATATTCAGGGCCATTTCTAGCCAGATGCTGCAGATGCTTATCCTGCCCCAGCCACATGGTCTATTGTTGTATCCTCAACCACCCTTGCTGCTATTGCAATGAACTTGGAACTTGGGTCACTCCACCTCTAGCACCTTTGCTATGCCCTTTTTTTGAAGGGCCCTCTCCATATTTCTGGGTCTTAATCATACTTCAAGAATGTGCTTGAACGTATCGTCTTCTCTGCGTAGGCTTATGTAATACCGTCAGGTAGTAGAACTTACCATCCCTTCCTCTGGACTTTTTGAATCTTGTCTGAATTTGGATTTGGCACTTATCATATTGAACTGCTCTTATATTTAAACTCTCCCAATATCCATTGTGATGGCCCATGGTAGATAGTTGGTAAATATTTACTGAATGGTTAAATTCAGATAATCAAAGACTCTGTCTTATTATTGGCTCTTATTCTTACTCTCCCCATTTCATAATACAGTTTTTACAACTGATTTCCTGCCTTCATTACTGTTCCTGAATTTCTGTTGGGCTAACTACTCAGTAACACAGTCATATTCAAGGGCTGTTGATCCATGTTGTTTTATTGCTCTCCTCCCTTGCCATTGGCTGAATTCTATGGCAGTATTAGCCCAGCCACTCATCAATAGACCCACCATGAACCATGTGATTAGCCATGAGACAACTTCCAAGTATCACCTGCTCTAGATACTTGATGACTCAACTCCTAGTCCCCTCTTCCCAATGCACTCCCCTCTTTGAAGACTGCCTGGTTCATAGCTGGAGAGCTCTATACCCTGATCTCATACTTGTTCACAAGGTTGCCACCTCTACTCCAAGCTGTAGATGCCACTAGCAACCACACCTCTTCTGGCATTTGTTCTTTTCTTCAACCACCCACCAAGTGGACATGAGTATGGCTGGTTTAATCTTCCTGCATCTGTAGTGTGTAACTGGTGGTACCCTACATAATCTCAAGCTGTAACTGACAAATTCATGGAATTTGGAAACTATTTGGATTTTGTGGGAAGGCTCATGAATGTGCAACAAGAGTCAAAAGCTAATTGAGGCTAACTGGGTAATTAGGAATATGGAGGTGGTATGGTGGTAAGAAAGCACATAAGGAACATTTTAATTTATTTTTATTATTTTAAAAAATCTCCACTCAAAAACATTCTTTAAAAATTGCTTTTAGAGAGAGAGGAAGGGAGAGAGAGAGAAAAAGAGAGAAAGGGAGAGAGAGAGAAACATTGATCCATTGTTTCCCATACACTCCCCAGCTGGGGATCGAACCTGCAACCTAGGTATGTGCCCTGACCAGAACTTGAATCCACAACCTTTTGGTGTATGGGGCAATGCTCCAACTAACTGAATCACTTGGCTAGGGCAAGAAGGAACATTTTTAAAAAGAGATGTAATGAAGTCAGCTTTTAAAAGGATATTATAAATCCTGTTTTGGATATTCCCAGGGGTGATATTAAAATATTTAGTGAGGTATGACATGACATCAAGTAAGCAGCAGAGATGCCAGTGTTAGGCTATAAGGGCGCCTATCAGTCTAGAATATATTATGCTGGGTGGAGGAAGCAGACAGATAGACTTACTAGATACTCAGAGAGATCATCGATTAGGGCCAGACTCGATAAATTCTAAATAAACTTCCCATCTGAATTTCAACCTTCTTTTCATTTTCCATCTGTCTACTTCTTTCCCTTTCCTTCTGTCTAAAGTTTAAGCTCTGCCTATATACCATTGGGTAGTGCTCTTAGTGCCTTTTCTTCTCCTCTTATCAACTGGCAAGTAGTTTGTCTTATAATTACACCAGGCTCCTAGTTGGACCACTTCATTGCAGTCACTCTCATACCATTTTTCATGACTTTGTAGCAGCATGGCCAGCCTTGTCCCTTTCAGCTGGCAAATACCTCTTTTATTCTCACAAATAAGAGAAGGCTGGCTGCTATGGATTTATTATGCAAATTCAATTTTTAACCTGCTAGCCAAAGAATAAGGCATAGAGATTAATTCTGAAGATGTTTCTCAGCTTTTGAATTTTGTGCCCCTGGGAGGATGTTTTTGATTTTTCTTTTCGACAGATTTGCTGTAGACATAAAGATGAAAAGTTGATTGTTAGGTCTGGGCATTCAAAGAAGGAGAGGATTTTTATCCACTCTGCTTAGAAAGGACAAACTTATTACTTAAGGATTTAACTCTAGATTAGTAGTTTCTGATTCAAATTGAAATTACAATAAATGCCAAATAACTAAACTGGTTGTATTGACAGCCACTCAATTGAGAGAGCAGAGAGTTGGTATAGCTAAAGAGAAAATCTCTATCAGAGAAGCTAGATTCCAGTCTCACCTCTGCTTGTGTGATACTGGGAACTCTGGAGTATGGGGCTTTGATTTTCCTGGATTCCTTCAGTTCTAGCATTGATCAAGGATAAATGCAAATTTGTTTCCCTTTTTGCCTTCCAGGTGTGTAGGAGGTTTAAGTATCTGGGAAAGAACTAGCTTTTATGCATATCTAAACTTAGGCTGATTACAAGCGTTTGTCCCCCTTTTTCTTTCTTTTCTTTTCTTTTCTTTTTTTTTAAGATTTTATTTATTATTTTCAGAGAGAGGGGAAGGGAGAGGGGCAGAGAAGGAGAAAGCCATCAATGTATGGTTGTCTTTCACCTGCCTGCAGCCACAGATCTGGCTGGGGACCTGGCTTGCTTGCAACCTGGTTATGTGCCCTGGCTGGCCCTTTTTTCAACTTGTTTATTAAGTACAAGAGGCATTGACAGTAGGGCTGTTTGTCATTCAAGGCAGTCTCTCACCTATTCAGTGGAGACAGACTGCCACCTGGGTCTTGACTCTGCCATGATATTTGCCAAGTGATGACAGGAACACCCACTCAAACGTCTGGGAAACGTCTGCCTCTAGAGTGTTCCATGTGATCCATCCCCCCCCCCCCCCCCACTGCTGGACCTTCATCTCCTCACTGACCTTGCTCTTATCCCAGGGGTGAGCTTCCTGGCCCCGATCCTGTGCTGCAGAATCAGCTTCCTCCTCTGAATGCCCAAAAGGCTCCCCTTGGCAGACATCTCTTTTCAGATGAGTCACTGGGAGTAGGAGGCACATCACTTGGTGATCTTCTTAAAAGTGTACTTTATCTGGCTTCAGGCCCAGGGTTATCTGAGAGAAATGATATGTTGGCAAAATACTACATTTGCAGAGATAAATTTAATGGACTTGTCAGTGTTTTTGAGGTCTATTCATTATAGTTAAGATTGACTTCATGAAGAAAAAAAAAAAGAACTACCTATTCTCTAACTTGAACTATCATAGGTTATGCTCTACCTTGGAATATAAATTTCTGCTTCACCACCCTCATAAACTACTGCATCTACACAACCACCTTTCACTGCCAAATTTCTGAACAGGTAGTATTTATTGATTGTTTTAATTTCTTTATCACCTATTCTCATATTAAGCATGTGTAACCTGGTTTTCACTCCCACCAAACACTGAAATATTTTTTCCCTGTGTTTTCCAAACAGCCAGTCCCATGTCATTTTCTTGGTTTTTACCTCATGAAGTCTCTCTGGGGTGTTTGGCACTGTTGATTATCTTCTTTCCTTAAAAATTTTTCCAAGGCTCAGTCTCTAAAACACTGAATTCTTTCTTTCCTTCTTCAGCTCTTCTCTCCTTTGGCTACTTCCTTTTCCCCTTTTAGCCATTAACTCAAGGCTTTATTCTTGTTCCTGTGCCCATCCATTTTCAAAACTAATACGTATGATAGTGAGTCTCTACAAATGCCTTTAATTTCCTTACATAGAATCTGTTTCATATTTCTAATTACCCACTAATTATTTCCACTTGGATATCCAGTCTCCCATCCCAAGTTTTCCATTCCAGGAAACAGATTGTTTAGGTTTAAATCTAGCGTGAATGTCTTCATAGCTAGAACTTCAGAGCCTCTTTGCTGTGTGTTAGATTATTTATTTATCTGCTTCCCAGTGTAAAAGGTTTACCACTATCAATGAATCACATTTAAATTCTTGCACTAGCTGTACAAGGCTCAGTATCATTGTTCCTGCTTTGGGAGTCACTTTGCTCTCCCACTATTTGTGCTCCATTTGAGGCAATTAACTTTCCAGCCCTGAAAAGGCCATGCCATTTCCATTGTCTGAGCATGTCCTTTCAGATGGCAACACCTGCATTGGGAGAGGCAACCTGAGCCTCACGTATTTGCCATCCTTGATAACTTTTTAACGAATACATCTTAAATAATTCTGGAAGAAGAAAAGATTTTTTTTTTTGAGAGTTTTGGAAACAGGACATCAAGTTCTAGAGGATAGAAAAAGTGTAAAGAGTTAAAAGTACCTGATTCATATGATCAGATCTCTAAATTAGACTGGTTTTTGTTTGATTGAGCACCTACAGTTTGCCAGACATTTACACAGAAACTATGACCAGCCCTGTATTCCTCTAGTTGTCATTTGACCATTCTTTTCAATATCAAGACCAAGAAGTGCACAGCATGTTATAACCTTGAGGTTCTTTATATAAGGAGAAAATTAGGTTTCAGATCATATCCCACAGGATCCATGGCCAAATCCACTGAACTAGCATTTGAATGGTTATCATTAAACAGCACATACTTATTGGACTTCTAATATAATTAAGGCACTGTTTTGGTGCTGTGAGGGAACCTGCAAGAAAAATAAAACATGTTCCTTTGTTATACATGTTGTTGATTTGGCACTATTTTCAGTGCTGTGTATATTTTTTCAAATATAAAATTTATGGAGATATACATCTATAAAATTATGAATGTCAACTACATAAGACTTATGTTAAAAAAATGGAGGTCTTCTGCTCCATCCCTTCTTGAGTTTTATTACCCAGAGCCAACCACCTTCAGGTCTTATAAATATTTGAGCTATTTATCTTAATATATGTAAAAATATTTCTTGATATTTTAATTTTTGCAAAATGGGAATTTTGCTCTCTCATCCCCAACCTCTTATATTTTTCACATTCCTCTTTTTAAGATAATTATAATTTTTAGTAAAGTAAATATTGAAGGTTTATATTATTATATTTATATAACACTACTTAACATTTACAATAGTATATTATAATTACAATTTCTTTCTTATGCAACATTTTGTTTTTCTTACAGTTAATAACTGCCTCATTTAAAAAATTATCTTTGTCTTTATCTCTTAAAAAAACCTGTAAAATCTAGCCCTGGCTGGTGACACAGTGGATAAGGCGCCGGCCTGTGAACCCAAAGGTCACCAGTTCAATTCCCCAGCCAGGGCACATAACCAGATTGCAAGCCAGGTCTTCAGCCAGGTCCTTAGCTGGAGGCAGGTGAAAGGCAACCATACATTGATGTATCTCTCCCTCTCTACCTCTCTCCTTTCCCCTCTCTCTCTAAAAATAATAAATAAGATCTTTAAAAAAAAACCTGTAAAATCTTTCCCAAGGTAGCCAACCATTAAATAATTTGTTAGTTTCATCCCTAACCACCATTCCATTTCTAGGAACTCTCTCCTGGAATCCTCAATTTTCATGTTCTTACTTGGACTGGCTACTCTCTTAGTTTCTAGAATAGCTATCATCATGAGACATTTCTGTTTTTCTCTTGAGTTGTAGTCCATGTTTTCCTCCTTTTTTTTTGGACCTCCTTCATTTACTTCCAGGGTATTTATAAAAATCAAATTTTGAGGATTTTTTTCTAGCTTTAAGCTTGAATGATATTTTGGATGGGTTTAGAACTCTAATGTAGAAATCATTATTCATCAGAAATCTGAAAGCATTGCTCCACTGTCTTCATTCTTTCAATGTTGCTGTTGGTAAGTCCAATAATTGGTTGACTTCATTCCTCCATTATTATCATATCTTGTTTTTGACTTTGTGACTTTTTAACAGTTTAAAACATATTTAACTTTACTTTTTAGGATGGTTAGAGAAAATTGCATGAGTTCAATCTTCCATCTTTACTTGGGGGTCTTCAGTGTCATATTAGTTCTGAAACACTGGATTATATAATTGTGTAGAGTTCATTTTTTAGTAACTTGCAGAGAATTGTCCTGATATAATCATGTGCTAATTATTGAGTGATTATCTCAGTTCATTCTATTCCTTTTTAAAAATCACTTTTAGTATAGAACTAAATATGCCACTTGTACTATTTTAAGAAAATGCCTGTCTCTGCTGATGTTTTAAGACATATTTATTTAGGTATAACTTAAATACCATAAAATTCACTTATTTAAGTATACAGTTAAAATTTTCTTAGTATATTCACAGAGTTGTGCAACCATCTTTACGGTCTAACCTATCACCCTGAAACAAAACCCTTATACCTATTATCAGGTAGTCTCCATTTTCATTCCTTCCTGTCCCTGAAACCACTAATCTAACATCTGTGCCTATATATTTGTCTATTATGGACATTTCCTATAAAATTAATCATATAATCTATGGCCTCTTGTGACTGGTTTCTTTCATTTAGTATAATGTTTTTAATGTTTATTCATGTTGTAGTAGATATCAGTACTTCTTTCTTTTTGTTGCCAAATTCTACTAATTTTTAAGTTCTCTGATGACTTGAGGTTTTATCTTTTTGTGACCAACACCTAATATAGTATGTAGGAGTTATTAGTATCTAGCATATTTTTTTTTATTAAATAGATAGATGACTGATTTTAAGTCCATTTCAAATCTGCCCTTACAGTCCTACTTTCAAAAATATCATCTGACCATGCAGGGCCCCTTTGCCCCAAGTTTCTTATTTCAGAAATGTTTGGTAAGGGTTTGGGCAAAAATTAAGTTATTCTAAGTACAGAGTATTCAATATTTATCTTTACAGGAGGCATAGCTTGCTACCCACAACCAATTCCTTCATACCTTAGATCTTTATTTGGATTTTCTGAGGCAGAGGAGCAGGCGTGTACACTTCGGAGGATTTCAAAATTATCTAAAAATACAGGTAGTTCTCACATCCAGCCTTAATCTGCATTGGTCTGGTGGTTCAGTCAGTTGGAGCTCCTTCCCGCGTCCCCCACCCCCAAATGAAAGATAATAATTTTATGCACAGATCCAGGAAGTAAACAAAGTGCACCTCTACACTGCAGAAGGTCACACCACTAAGACAGTAAGTCAAAGCAGACCAATCTAAGAAGCAGAAACAAACAAGAGCCACCTAAAATGGGGGGACAAATAAATAAACCCTCAGCAAATGGAAAGGAGGAATCCCCAGGAAGAGTGCAAAATGAAATAGAGGCAAGCACCCTATCAGACAGGGAATTCAAAATAATGGTGATAGAGAAACTTAATGAGCTCATCGAGCTCAAAGAAAACTACAAACAACTCCAGGTAAGATACAAGGAACTTACTGAGAACTACGCAAGCATTAAAAAGGGCAAAAAAACCATCAGTAAGAACTAGGAGGAAATGAAGAATGCAATCAAAAGCAGGCTAGAGAAAGCAGAGGATAGGATTATCAAGCTGGAGGTCAATGTAGAAAAAAATTCCCAGGCAATGCAACAAAATGAAAAAAGACTAAAAATGAATGAAGAGATTTTAAGAGAGCTGCAGGACAACATGAAATGTAATAACATCCGTATCATAGGGATACCAGAAGGAGAAGAGGAGGAGCAAGGGATGGATTTTCTGGTTTTTAACTCAGGCATTTAACCATCTTACAGTCATGGATCACAGAAAGATGGGGCAAATAAGAGTTTTAAGTCTGGTTCTAGAGCCTCTTTACTTTGCTAGAAGTGATGGCCTTGGTCACCAAACTAACATAATAATTTAGTTCTTGTAGAACTCTCTATGATTTAGCACTATAATGTGTGTGTGCGTGTCTTGTCATCCACACCTCCCCCCACCCCACCCCCTCCTGAGAGCAATAAGCATGTCCTCTTTCAATCCTTTCAATTTCTTTAAACCAAATGGCATTAGGTCAAGGCTGGAGCCCTGGTTTTTCTTCTAATGTTCTTTCAAGAATAGTGTTCTATCAGATTTTGTGGTTTTCTCTCATTCTCTCTATTGGCCCAATCAACATTTGAGAAGCATAGAATTTACTAAGACTTCTAACCTGTACTTTCCTGGGTTGTCCCAAAACCCTGTATTCTCAAAAGAAAACACATACACAATGGTTTAGGAAGCTGTCCTACCTTGATAATTTAAGAAGAGCTCAGTTTGAAGAGGGATAGAATGAATGACTTCCTAAAATTTACCTTTCTGCCAGTCAAAGTATTTTGAGTCCTGACATGATACCAAAGTGTGTGAAAGGTAGTGGTAGAATTGGTATGAATTGATTCCAAAAATAAAGATTTAATCTTAAAACTAGTTTAATGGTCTTGAATTGTTCTTGAACAGCTGGAGGTCTTTTGCAAGAACATCAAAGGTGATTACTCCTTCGTGGCAAGGGATCAGGAGGTTTGTGTCTTTTGGCTTAATGTTAATCAAACTTTTTTTTCCTGAACATGTAAACACACATGCACATGCACGCACACAAACACACACACACACACACAATATTTTCAAAAAATAAATCTTTTTTTTGAATTCCAGGGCTATGAACAAATCTTTAAATGACTTCTATAGGCTCTATAGGGGAGGACAAACCCAACAATGAAAACACCTGACTTTACCCTTATGTTCCTTCCTCAAAAAGATGAGAAGAACATAGGGAAAAGTTTGCTTTTTTTTAGCCATGAAACAAGGTCACAAAATATGTATGTCAGTTAAATCAGATTTCTATCTTTTAAAAATATGCCTATGTAATATATTGAGTCTTATTTTTGTTACAATTCAGGAATGACATGGGTTCTATGACTATTATTTTCATATTTTGTTATAAAGATAAATTTTTGGTGGACATTTCTGAAATAAATATAACTACTAGAGCACTAGCATTCTGATTTAAAAATCTGACTACATTAGAAGAAACTTAACCTTTTCAGAGAGCCACTGTTGTAAGGAATAATTAGAATCAAACAAGTCCTAAATATTGTACCTGCATTTGGAATTTTTAGAAGATTGCAACTCTCCAGTGATCTACTTTTTAAAGAAGGAAAGATCAAGTAAAATATGGAAAAAGCAACTATGAAAATTAAAAAAGAGATCACAAATGAAGCTAATTTTTTCTAACTGAAATGACTTTTATAGTAACATCAGGTTCAGAAATCAAAGGAGAAACTGACTTTATTCAAAGTAGTTTTGACTGTTAAAATATTAAGCAGTTCCTATACATATTCAACATTTGAATGGGAATGATAGTGCACAGGATTGTCAATCTACAAATGCAAGTACATAATACGTATCTTTACTCTTATCTTTTTCTTAGTTGTCTTAATTTAGCATCCAGGTCCGTTCCCACCAGTTTGTGGAAAGTTTCACTTCAGGAATTCTTCTGGGGTTCCTTCTCACTTTGAAGTCAGGTTAAGGTGTTGAGGTCAGTTATGGATTGAATTGTTACCCTCTGAAAAAGTATGTTGGCGTCCTAGGCCACAGTATCTCAGAATGTGACCCTACCTAGATATAGGGTCATTGCAGATATAGTTAGTTAAGATGAGGTTATACTGGAGTCAGATGCCCCCTTGATCCAATATGACTGGTATCCTTGTAGGGAAAGGAGAGAGACACACATGGGGAAGCCAGTCATGTGATGATGGAGTGATGCATATACAAACCAAGGAACTCCAAGGCATGCTGGTACCTGGTGAGTGAGTCTTCTTTATAGATTTCAGAGGGAATATGGCCCTGTCGACACTTTAATTTTAGACTTCTCTTATCCAGAAATGTGAGACAATACATGTTTGCTGTTTTAAGTCACCCATTTTGTGGTACTTTGTTAGTGAATCCTAAGGAAATAAAAACAGGGTCTTATACCATGGAAGGTGTCAGGGTCCAGTGGCAAGACCTCTAGTCTTTGGTTTCCTGGTCACACAGGTAAATGCTGAGCCAGCCATTGTCCTTATTCATATGACTAGCCCCCATCTCCCCATCCCAGGCCTGGTGATCCCTGCTATTTGTATACCATGCTTGGGATTCAGGTAGTTTTTAGGAGGCAGAACCTCTAATCTCTACCTGGTACATCAAGTGACCATTATTAAGGCCCTGGCAAATCCTGAGGCTTCCCAGAGAGTAAGCCTTGCTCCCTTCATCTCCTAGCCCTGAGAAGGTTTTTAATGTTTCGGGAGGAAGCCCCGTTCTCCTGCCTGCTAGTTCAGACAACTCTGTTTCTTCTCTCAAAATGTGTGTCCCTTTACCTCTTCCTCTGCTCGTGTAAATTCTCCTAAGGAATCAGGGTTTTGGAAAATGTCAAAAAGAGAGTCTAAATCTGTCTGCAGACTGCCTTTTCCTCCCACCATGACTCCAAAATGGGAGAGAGCCAATACATGTAGAAGGGAGAAGGCGAAAGTGAAACATGTAGGTAGGAAGGGGGTATAAAATAATCTATTCAACTATTATCCAGTCACAAAATTATCAACAAGGCAATATTAAGATATCCAGTGAATTTTTAAAACTCCCTATATCCTGATAGTAAATTAAATTTAGCAGATTGGGGCTGAACTAAGAGATCAAGAGAATAATCTTTAATGCAATGCTTCAGTGACGAAGAACCATTAGGGGGTCTCTCCAAGACTGCATTTAAGAAATTTTTGCATGAATAATTGACTCAACCATATATATTCCTGATCATCAGAGGACAAGTACACTGCTTTTAAAAGTAAACAAAGTAAGCAGATACCACAAATTAAGAGCCCGTTATCTTGGCATTTGTAAGACAGTGATTCCAAACCTGGCTCAGAATCACTGAGGCTCTTTTTAAAAATCCATGCCCAGATTTCACTCGTGGCTATTGCCATCTGGAATAAAGGCAGGGAATCAGTGGCTTCTAATAGTTCCTGGGTAATTCTGGCCAATTTTGGGGGAGCGCTAATCTAAAAGATGGAATTAGTTCAATAATTTAAGCAATGATTATTAATACATGTATAGCCCAAATGAACACATACAGGTATATCTGGAGTTTTTGTGTGCTGTCTTCTATCATTTGCATAACCTCTGCTCTAGCAGAATTAGTTCAATAGGTTATATTTACTGATCTTTAAAAAAAATATTTTTTATTGTTGACACTATTGCAGATGTCCCCTCATTTCCCCTTTTTGCCTACCTCTACTCAGCCCCCCCCAGCCTCCCCTGACCATCACCACAATGTTGTCTGGGTCCATGGGCTATGCTTGCATGTTCTCTGGTTAATCCCTTCACCTTCTTTCATTCATACCCTCCCACCTTCCCCACCTTCCTTTCTCTGTCAGTTTGTATCTCTGCCTCTGGTTCTCTTTTGTTTGTCAGTTTATTTTATTCGTTAGATTCTACATATAAGTGGGACCATATGATATTTGTCTTTCTCTAAGTGGCTTATTTCACTTAGCATAATATTCTCCAGGTTCATCCATGCTGTCACAATATACTTAACCATCTTCATTTTGAAATCCACAAAATAAATTTATTGCTTTCCTAGACAAAATTCTTTACTACTATTCTATGAGCTAGTAGGAGGATTTCTTGCCATTTGGTAAAAGGATAAACTGAGTCTGTTTCAAAGTGACCAAAAGTTGGTCAATTACAAATGGCAGAATAAGCCAAGATAGATCCTTCTGTATTACCCCAGACCTTAGCGTACCTATTTAGACTGCAGTTGACATTATCTAGTTTTCTTAATTTAACACTATTAACATTTCTAAAACTAACCGTCAAAGTATTCTAAATTAATTATGCTATTTATTTGACTGCTAATAAATATGTCTAATTTTTAATGGAAGGATGTCTTTGAAATACCTGCTTCAATATAAGCCTTACCTACTTCAGCAAGTATGTGAATGTGTGTGTGTGTGTGTGTGTGTGTGTACCTGTGTACGTATGGTAAGATGTATCTACTACGCTCCTTTTCCTTTTCACATTCCTGGCAGGAATATGCCAAACATGAACATTAACACACTGGTACAATGACAAAACTAGACAAGACAGGGGAATTGCTTACCTGTATGTGTCTAGTAAATTCAGAACAGACAGTTGATCTGGTAGATTTAGGAAACATAATACAAACTCTATTCAGGTGGTAAAGTTCAATGGCTAATTCAGTTAAAATAAAAATACACATGATAGGAAGCACCTAACAAAAAGATACTGTCTAGTTGATTGTAGAACAGGAGTCTGTTTATTGAAGGAGTTGATGAGGGGCCCAGCCCAGGAAACCAAGTGCTGGTGGAAAAGGCTTCCAGGAAAGAAAGGAAGGAATGTTAACCAACCTAACTTACTGGAGCTTATCACTTCTCCACAAGTTGTGGTATTTAGAACTGTTTGTGTAAGAAGTAATAAAAACCTGACAGGCTCGTACCTGTTAAGCTGCTGACATATGTTGTCCATGCAGCTGGTGGCCTGGCTCTGTGCTCATTCATGGTGGGTGTGGGGGGCGGGGGGCAGGGTAGCTATACAGTCCTTGTGCTTGCAAAACAAAGTTTGAAAAAGATTCAGCTCTGACCTCAGTGCCACCCCCTTGCCTCTCCACTCCTGATCAAGGGTGATGCAACTTGCATTTGGAGGCATGTGCTGGCTGTTGGGACAATGTCAGCTTGATGGTTTCAACTACTTTAGCTCGTCTCCTCCCATGTGGACGTTTTTCCATACAAGTTTTCTAGCTAGGTAGCTTTTTTTGCTTTGGTTTCCTTTTCTATTTTGACCTAAATCTGTGTCCTGTTCTTCAACTGGTCCTGGGAGATTCAGATGCCAGTTATTTTGGCGTGATTCAATTGTAAATGTTGAGTGTTTGTCCTGTAAATGTTCCCAGGAAAATCTTTCTGAGGAGGTGCCTTAAAACAAGGAATTGCCTCACGGATGCCTCTAGCCTCCATGTGAATACTTGAATGAGTAGCAATTTCTAGCTTGGTTTGGGGCATATTTGAATGTTTCCATTTGGTTTGTTAGATTTTTAATAGTAGATTTATTCTAAAATCATTTGCTAAATGTAATGGAAATAGCAACATGTTCAATAACATGATTATTATATTTTCAGCAAATCAGTGCCACTCATACATTTTACCTTGTAGTTTGTAAGGGTGAGGCTGGTAGAAATTGTGAGGCAGGCAAACAGTATACCACTTATCTGCTGTCTGAGGAATGACAAAGTGACTCACCTTCCTCCTTGGGAAATTTATTCTCGCAGGAAGAGTTTTCCAAAATTAGATTGTTATGAAAATCAGAGTATTGGTGAGCTATTTTCTCACAGGAGAGCTGAACATTTTATATGATCCTCCACTGAAACACGTTTCACATCTCTTTCAATGGTTACTTCCACATGTTGCTTATGCCAGCAACCTGGGAATTGTCTGGTGGCTGTTTCTTTTGCTTTCATGGTCAACTCATTACCAGATGTGATTGCTTCTACCTCTAAAGCACACTTTTTTTACCTTTATTGTTGCTACCTTCTGCCTAGACATAACTTCTGATTGGCCCTCTTGCTTTCCCACTTGCTCAGTTTCCAATAAATTCTGCATAAAGCAGCCAACATTATCTTTTGCATATGTGTGAATTTTAATTTTTATCAAAGTTGTACATGGGCATAGTTTAAAGTGTCATAATTCTATAATTCTTGTAATAACCATTCAGAAATAACAGAGCAGCTTTCTCCTCATTCTCCCCCTTAAGTCCCTAGCAATAATAACTTCCAACCCTTTTACTTGTTCCTTAGGTGTTTCCTCCATGTTTCTAAGTTGCATGTTTTTTCTGCTTTTACTTGAATTTTCTGTTTATGTTATCTTCTGATGTTCTGTTTACCATGGAAGATAAGAATTTAGCTCTCTTAAACACCCTTTTCCTTCTTCTTAGTCCCCTTCATCTTCCTAACAGAATTAAACCATAATTTAGAGTTAGATTAACATTTAGTTTGTTCTGCTCTGAATATGATTTCTAAGCACAGCTTGGTCATGTGATGTACTATTCTTATATTTCTTTCCTGTTTGACTTATTTACCCTGTTAATAATTGTCTGTTATTTATTTGCTTCTCCTTTTCTCTCTCCATATATATATGTGTATACATATATACACACATATATATCACTGATATATGTACATATATGTGCAGATATATGTGTGAATATATGTGGATATACATTATATATGAATATATATGCACGCACACACACACACACACACACATATATAGTACATATACATATTTATTCACTGATTCAACCTTCATGAGAAGTGGAGAGTTCTAGGATTAATACATGCTCATGTTTCAGTATTCTGGTGTGACTATCAAGACCTGCTATACAGCTGGCCAGGTGTTTTATTTTGTTATCATCCTGAGGATTTCTATTGCTTCTCTTTTGTATTGGATCTCTTGTTTCTTAGATCCAGTGGCTAATATGATTTTGTTCTATCTTCATACTTGATTGTGAGAATTAAGTCTAGGTCAAATATAGTTTTTGCTTAACATTTGGAAGTAATTACTCCACTATTTTCTAGCTTCTAGCATTAACGGTGAGTAATCTGATGGTATTCTGTTTCTGGATCCTTTGTGTATGACACTCCCCCATTTTTATCTCATGAGTCTTTTTTATGACCAACATGTCTCAGTGTGTGTTTCTTCCTACTCCCTGCTGTTGGTTTTGTTTCTTGTGAGTTCTTCTCTTTGCTATTTCTTTATTTTCATTTCTGATTCTCCTATTAGGGACTTTCCTCCGGGTTTTCATCCTTATTTAAACAGGCTGCTGGAAGCTTTGTGAGGAGAATTTGTCAATAGGTTGGCACACTGAGGCCCACAGTCAATCTGACCCATTGCTTGTTTTTGTCTGGCACTAAGGATAGTTTTTACATTGTTAAGTGTTAAAGAAAATCACAATCATAATAATATTTTGTGACATGTGAGACTTTATATTTTTACTCTGATTATCCTACTATAGAGAACAGAGAATCCTAGTAGCTAGAATTCCTCCTGTATGGAAGAAAATGATCTTGAATTCCCCTCCAGAGTCTTGTATTCATCACTAAGAGCAGCTCCGATCTTTTCATAGCTCTGACCCCAACCAGCACAGAGCGCTGGTGCCAACACAACCAGTTTAGGCATTGTCTTCTCAAGCCTGCTTCTATCTAAATGATTTGAAAAGACAATGGTGACAGGGTTCTTCTAGACAGAATAATACAATGCCCAAAGTGTAATTGTGTTGTACTAAGATTTGCAAGTCCCAGATGGTCCTGCGAGATGCTCTATACCAGAGGGGTAGAATGGGAGGCAGAATCACAGTAGAGTTCGTGGGTGTATGCATGATCAGTATTTGATGCTATTTGAGGTGAGCAGAGCCTTTCAAAAATGCTGAGGAGGCCACAACAGTCTATTACTCAAATGTTCCTCTGGTTTCCCATCACATTTAGCACCTAATCTAAACTCCAGGCCACTTCTTCTGCTGTTGGTTTCCCCTTGACTCACTCTGACCTTCCCATGTTGAGTTCCTTGCTGCTCTGTGACCATGCCCGGCTAGTTTCCTTCTCAGAGTCTGTAAATTTGTTCTTCCCTCTGTCTGGTACACGGTTTCCCAGATCTTCAGATGACTTAATCCCTTACTTCATTCAGGTATCTGTTCCAATGTCATCTCCTCAAGGAGATCTTTCCTAACCACTCTCTCTGAAATAGTCCCCACTCATCACCTGTCACTCTGAACACTTCTTGCAGTGATTGTCTCATCTCAGAACCTTTCCCCACCTTCCTCTCCTCTCTCTGTACTGCAGAGACTGATCCTTGCAAACGACAACTGCTGGCTTCTTTGCTAATCAGCTTCCAGCTAAGTTTACGTAGAGAAAGACATTCTTCTTTTGTGGGAGGAAAGGAGGGAAGAAGAGGTCAGACTCTAAGAGATATCTCCATTTTTCTCTTTTTTGGGTGGCATCCCTGAAAATGACTGCATCTCCTCTCGTTCCTGCATCTGCAAAGTGGCCTTGGCCTCTGGGCTTTAATAATATAACGTTTTTTCCTTTCTTCTTAAACCTGAGGGATGACTGCAAAACCTCCTTAAGCATTTCTGACATGATTGCAACTAATCCCCCATATTAAATTCTGGACTATCGTTTATTGAACTACTGTTTTCCTGACAGGATCTTCACTGATATATCTTGCTTTTGTGTTTTCCATAGCACTACGTGTTATATTATTATTGGTTTACTTGTTTATTTTCTATCTCCCCCATTAGAATATGAATACTGTGAAGCCCACATACTTGAGGACTGTAGACTAAACACTTGGGGCTTCCGAGAAATAGAAGACAATGTGTTTCCACTCCTCATTATTTATCAGAGAGCAGGAAAGAAGGGCCCTGTCTGAGTTTCCACCGGAGAGCAGGGGCAAGGAAGCAGGCACATGCAGAAGGGTGGAGCCTAGGACAAGTGCTGCACTGAAAGCTCTAAGTGCTTTTAGAAGTTTTCTTATATTTCCAGCTTCAGAAAGGGATGTCCAAGTTCCAGCTCCAGGGACCAAGTGAGAGTAACAGAACTAGGCCCATGGAGGGGAAGAGAGAAGCACCATGGGAGATTTGTGCTCTGGCAAGGGGAGGAGGAGGCAGGATTTTCTACCAAGCTGAGCAAGTAGGGACACACATATTATAACAATAATACCTGCAATGGCCAGATCGCCCAGTTGGTTAGAATGTTCTCATCACTGATAAGAAAAAGTTGCAAGTTCAATCCAGAGTTGGGACATATACAAAAATCAACCAGTGAGTGCATGAATAGGTGGAATGGCAAATTGATGTTTCTCTTTGTCTCTTTCCCTTCCACTCTCTCTCCAAAATAAAAAATATATAAAATAAAATAAATAAGATGATAATAATAGCTAATGAGTATGTGTGACAATAATTCTGTGTCTTAAGCGTTTTGCATTACTAACTCTAATATGAATGAATCTATGTGAAGATAGTAGATAAAATTGTATTAAACAACATATTTGAAAGCACCAAAACTAACCACAAGTTGTATACATTTCTAAAAATTGGGCAATTTAATTTGCTTTTGAAGTACTGATTTACTTTTAACAGAACAAATCAGTGTTATCAATAAATAAACCAGTAAATGTCAATCCCTGACACACACCAGCATATATAGAATGAGAAAGGGTAACTGCTTTGCTAAAATAAACATAAAAATGACAGATGGGAATGAAGGATGACTTGTCGCCTCACAGAGGGCTGTGCACAAGTGATATGCAGGCCCCTTCTGCTTCATATCATTTTAGTAGCTGCTTTGATTTCCAAAGGTTATTTAGTAATATAGGTCTTAATTTCCAAGTAGAATTATTTGTGTAATTTTCTTATTTATTCTAATTTTATTGGACCATGATTGCAGAATGTGGCCTATAAAATCTCAGCTTTAAAATTTTTGCTAAGGACTGTTTTTTTTTCTTTTGTGGCAATTACATAACTGATTTTGTAAATATGCCATAGGCATGGAGAAGGAAAAAGAGTATGTCTATATGAAGCTTATTTCTACTTATTATATCATGAGTTTATTATATTATTTAATTTTTTGAACAGATTTTATTCATTATTTTCAGAGAGAAGGGCAGGGAGGGAAAAAGAAAGGAAGAGAAGCATCAATGTATGGTTGCCTTTCATCTGCCTTCAGCTACGGACCTGGCTGGAGACCTGGCTTGCAACATGGTTATGTGCCCTGAATCGAACCAGTGATCTTTGGGTTTGCAGGCTGGTGCCAATCCATTGAGCCACACTAGCCAGGGCCTATTTACTTTTTTTTACTCTTACTTCTTCTTCTTACTTTTCAGTCCATGTCTGAAACAGATATTTTAAAGTCTCATATTATGTTTTATTTATTTTTACATTCTAAAGGTGTTTCTCATTTATATGCCTTTTTGTGCATATAGATCTATGAATGGTATCTTCTTTGAAAGAAAAGACTTTTATCTCATGACTTTTGTCACCAAATCTATCTTTATCCTATTTGGTGATTATCATCTTAAGCTTAATGTATATTAATATTTCCTTTGATATTTATTTTTGCTTGTGATTGCCTTAGCCCTTAAAAATGCCATTATTTATCCCTGGCTGGTAGCACAGTGGATAAGGCGCCAGCCTGTGAACCCAAAGGTCGCAGGTTCGATTCCTGGCCAGGGCAACATAACTAGGTTGCAAGCCGGGTCTCCAGCCAAGTCTGTGGCTGGAGGCAGGTGAAAAGCAACCATACATTGATGTCTCTCTCCCTCTCTGCCTGTCTTTCTTCCCCTCTTTCTAAAAATAATAAAATAAAATCTTTTAAAAAAATGCCATTATTTAAATTGTATTTCTTATAAACAACACATAACTCAGGCTTTTAAATTAATATATATATATACCAAAGTAACAGTGCCTTTATTTTATTTTATATATTTTTAAAGATTTTATTTATTATTTTCAGAGAGAAGGGCAGGGAGGGAGGCAAAGAGGGAGAGAGACATCAATGTATGGTTGCCCTTCACCTGTGTCCAGTCACAGACTTAGCTGGAGACCTGGCTTGCAACCTCGTTATGTACCCTGGCTGGGGAATTGAACCAGTGACCTTTGGGTTCGCAAGTCAGGGCCTTATCCACTTAGCCACCAGCCAGGGCAACAGTGCTTTTAAATAAGAAAATTCGCCTGGTTAGATTCTGTGTTACAATTGATATGCTTGGTTTTATTTTATTCATTTTAAGTAATTAACACAAGTTAATTTGTTATGCCCCTATTTTTTCTTATCTTTATAAATTTGATCAAGTTATTTTTCACTCTTTCATTTCTTTTGTCAATTTATAAGTTCTCTGGAATACTTTTGTTTTACTATTGGTATTTCTCTTTCGTCACCCTTTTGATCAGACACATATTTATCTATTTTATTGACCCCAAGTTTTGAACTATGCAAAACCTCAAAGCCTCCAATCAATTATTAAGTGAATTATATCCCTCAAGAGGCAATATTTTCTTTTCTACTAATAAGGTTTCAGGAGCATGAACCATTAGTAAGAAAAAGGAGGCACACACTGATGGTAGAGTTTGTGAAGAAGTTTAGAGCAGGAAAACACAAATGAGGGATGATGACCCTCCCCTCACTGGGTAGCCACACCGGGTTTACAAAGCCAGCCAGAGAGGTCCAAAAATGGGATTAAGAGTTGTAACTTACAAATATAGTGGGGCTGTTAATCTAATTTGAACAGTATCACCCTCCTCAGGTTTTCTAGGGTTTGTTTTAGGAGAAAGCATCTGGTTCACATGCTCAGGAAGTCAAGAAGAATTGCTGACAAGTATGAGGTTGGGAAATAAAAATTGGTCAGTCCCTCCACAGTGGGAAGCCTAATTATCAGTAGCAAAAAGAATGACCAGAATTTTATAAAAATGTGGAATATCAATTAAACCTGTTATTGAGTACTCACGTTTCTTAAGTTAAACATGACTGCAATGAACTCACAAATATACCTCTAAAATTGTACCAGTATCCATGAAAATATTAATAAACTGTTAAATAGGGAATCCAGTTCTCATCTATTTGAGTCAGTGCTGTGTTTCTCTCCAAGTCTCTGAAACTAGCTCCTTACACTTCTGTGCATTGGAATTTCTGCTTCTCAAGACCAGCACTTTCTTCGAATAGAAAGGCTGTACATAAAGTGAGTGCTGAGTCGAGGCTGCAGTGCCTCGACAGAGACCACTTCTCTGGCTTATTTCCTCCCTATTTCACTACTCTTTCCTGTTCGCTCCCCGCCCTCCATTAACCTGGAAAGCCTTTCTTGCCTACTTTCTCTCAACATACTTAGATTTTATAACTTTGCTCAAAATTTTCCTTAAGATACATCTTTCCAAGAGAATTCCATGACTAATCTTAGCCAATTTTATAATTTTGTCTTAGCCTTCTCCTGACCACCTTTGTATATTCCCTCTTCCTAAGCTCTTTAAGGTCATAAAATAAAATATGTCTTTTGCTTGCTTTACACCCTTTTTCCTCTGGAATATGTGGGTCTTGAACACTTGAAAAAACATTTGTTGAATTGATGCTTGCAGTAGAAGTGTAGAAATTTGCAAATATGAAAATGGAGTGAAGGATCTTTAAAACACCAGTAAAACAGCTCTACAAGTTATTTTAAGGAGAGTTATTGAAATATGAATTAATAAGGAAAACTAGTTTTGGAACTATAAAGAATCACTGAAGCAGAATTTTAGCATTAAATGATGTTATTGAAAACAATGTAACAATCAATAACACACACACAAATGAAGGTTATAAACTCATTTGCAGAGATGGAAATACAAAACCTCTTTTTAAACACTAGAAGTGATACTCAACCTCGCTCCTAGTAATAGAGATCCATTCTAAACTGATAAGAGCTTCTGATTCTTGACAAGACAGATTAAGGGGAGCAGATTTAATTTTCTGCCTTAAAAGAGGAGAGAACTGGACAAAATAGATGAGTTAATAGTTTTCAGATATTGGACAAAAGCAGCCCAGGTCTGTGATCCCTGAGAAAAGAAACAGCAACAAAAAAGAGATCAGTAAGTGCTCTAGTTTATTTTGCCTGGAGACAGTTTCCAGGCTTCAGCAAATAAAGATGGAACCCAACAGAGTTGTGCTATCTTACTGAGGAGAGGAGAGAGGCTAGCTCAGGGAGGCCAAAAGCTAGAAATTGTGGGGAAGACATTGGAAAGGAAGGACTGGATTATAGAAATGACTCTGGGGATCCGCAGAGGGTGCAACTGTGAGAGAAAACTACCTGCAGTTGGATTAAATACATTGGACATTGTCAGGGGCCACTTTGTGTGGCATAGGAAACTGTAGCCCTATGCAAGCAAGGCTTGAGAAGACAGGCCTGTAGACTTGACTGGAAAACTGGGAATGCAGAAGGCTGGCACAATCCGGTACTGGCACCAAGATGTTCCTGGGGAAATCGGGCCTTGGTGAATGCATTGTATCTTTTGAAGCTTGCTCTGCTTTGACTAGTTTTGGGTTAGTGTACACTAGATGTTTAAGTTAAACTTATGCACCCTATTTTTGTACCCATTTGGCATCATCTTATCTATCAGAATCTGACCTGAAGCAGGATTTCGTGTTCCTTGGTGTAGATAGTGTCTGTTGTTTGTAATCAGTGCTAGTTGACATTGATAGATGAGCTATATGCATATGCTGTGTATCCCTATGCATGTAAAACACAGTAAAAGCCCCTAGGAGAAAGAGTTTGAGACACTTCTTGCCTAAAGAGGCCCACCTGCTCTTTCCCTTCCCAAGCACATTATACGCTGGTAGACTTATTTCATCCACCACTGGGAGGAGTTCCCAGGACAGTCGCTCTATAGGATGTCAGCAGACAGACAAGTTCTCACACAAGGCTGAAATAGTTTGTGTTTACATCAGCCAGAGTGGAAAGATCTAATGCTGGGGAATTAAGTAAAATTGTAAGAAGTAGGGCTAAATTGGTCCCAGACTACAGTTTGAAGTGGACCTATTTTAGCAACATTTAAAGACAAGCCTTGAAATAAACCAACTTATTTCAAATTACTTGATCATGCATGAAAATCAAGTACATGATTTAAAGGAATACAAGAAATCCAGCAAAAAATAACATGAAATTATAATGCCCAAATATCTATAAGCATGTAAAAATGCAAAGAATATGATCTATAGAAAGAAAAATACCCAATTCAATACAAATACACAGACAGAAATGATGGAACGAGCAGACAAAAATGTGAAAACAGCTATTATAAATGTTTCCCATGTTTAAGAAAACAAACAGTATGAGAAGCAAAATGGAAGAAAAAAATGTTACTTGCCTAAAGTACATTTATATCTTCAAATAAATGAAAGTCCAATATCTGAAATAAAAAATATATTGAGTGAGGCTAATGTCAAATTAATAACTGTAGAATAAATAATGAACTTGAAGACATAGCGATAGGACCTATCTGAAATGAAGAACACAGAGATAAAAAGATGAAAAAAACAGTAGCAATAATGTACAGGACATTATTAAATGTTCTGATGTACATTTAGTTAGCACTCCATAAAAAAAAAAAAAATGGGGGTATTTAAAAATTATTTTAGAGAAATATTGACCAAAAACTTCCATATTTAAACTTAAATCTATAAATCCAAGAAGCTCAACAAACCCAGCAAATTAAATACAGAAAAACAGAACACAACATTGAGGCATCATAATCAAATTGTTGAAAACCACTGACAAAGAAAAAAAATCTTAAAACCAGAAAGAGAATACAGACACTTTATGCACAAAGCACAAAGATAAGAATGATAGAAGAATTATTTTCAGATGTTATGCAAACCAGAAAACAGTAGAGACATTTTTAAAATACTAAAAGAAATCTATCAATCTACATTTTTTTAACTGGTCAAAATGAAAAGTTTAAGAAAATATTTAGACATACAAAAACTAAAGGAATTCATTACAGCATATTTGTACTCCACAAAATATATTTTAAAAAAGATTTTATTCATTATTTTCAGAGAGAACAGCAGAGAGAGAGGAAGAAAGGGAGAGAAGCATCAATATATGGTTGCCTTTTGCTTGCCTCCAGCTAAGGATTTGACTGGAGACCTGGTTTGTATACCTGGTTATGTGCCCTGACTGGGGAATCAAACCAGTGACCATTGGGTTTGCAGACCAGGTGCCAATCCACAGAGCCACACCAGCCAGGGCCACAAAATATTTTTAAAAGTTCATCAGAGAGAGGCTAAACGAAACCAGAGGACAATCTGTATCTATGCAACAGCAGCAGAAATGGAAACTATATGAGTGATGTAACAGGCATATTTTTCTTAAAATCTTTTTAAAAAGCTAATTACCTCTTTAAAGCAAAATATCAGCACTGTATTGTAGAGGTATAGCACATAGAGTAGTAAAATAGATGCCAAAAAATAATGCAAAGGATATGAGGGAGGAAATGGAAGCATAATGTTGTAAGGGTCTTACACTATACGTAGGTAAAATATACAGAGGACAACATATTACTTAAAAGCAGACTGTGATAAATAAAGATATAAATTGAAAACCCTAAGTCAACCACTGAAATAATGAAACAGAGATATATCTATTAAGTCAGTAGTAGAGATATATTGTGATCATAAAAAAAAAAAAAAAAAAAAAATCCAGTTAACCTAAAAGAAGGTAGTAAATGGGATAAAAAGAAATGGGGAAAGCATAGATTTAAATTCAACCACATTGTTAATCACATTATTAAAAGTAAATAGTTTAAATAATCCAATTAAAATGCAGAAGTTGTCAGATTAGATAAAAATGTAGGATCCAATCATGTGTTATTTACAAGAAACCCCTAAATCTAAAGACACAGGTTAAAAGGAAAAATATTTCAATTATACCACCATGCAAACACTAAGTAAAAAAGCTAAAGCAGCTTTATTAATATCAAAGAAAGTAGAATTGAGAACAAGGAACAATAATGGGAAAAGAGGACTATTTTTTAATAATAAATAAGTCAGTTTTTGAAGAAGGCATAATGAAGTCTGTTCTGAAAAAGTCCAGCCATTGTTAATACAACAAGAATTGCTTGCAAGATGTAACCTGGCAGCCAAGGAGAGTGGACTGGAATGGACTTGTGTGAACAATGATGACTTCCCTGTACTAGTCAGTGGGGATGGTGAATTTGGTTGAGTGAGCATGTGTACTGTGTGGCCATTGCAATAAGCTTGAGCACTCCTCCACTTAGAAACAATTCAGATGATTCAGAAAGCTGCAGCTATGGGCAAATGGTGATTCACAGCTTCATCATGCCAATGCACCCTCTCATGCATTATGTCTTACGCAGTTTTTTGGTATAACATCAGATCACCCATGCCACTTGGCCCCACTGCAGCCCAGATTTGGCAACCTGTGACTTCTGGCTTTTCCCAAAACTAAAGTCCTCTTTGAAAGGGAAGAGATTTCAGACCATGGATGAGATCAGAAAAATGACAGGGCAGCTGATGGCAATTGGAAGAACTGTGAGATCCCAAAGTGCCTACTTTGAAGGGGACTGAGGCATCATTGTCCTATGGATAATGTTTCTTCTATCTTCTTTAATCAATGTCTCTATTTTTCATATCACATGGCTGAATTCTCCTGGACAGATCTCATAATTCTAAATGTGCATGTTAGGTGTGAAGTGGTAACTAAAATTCTGGACAAGGGTGTGGCTGTGGGATTGGAAAAGAAAGTATGAACACAAAATAAATTACTTCATAAGAATCAATTGGCATGGTCAGTGATCAGATGTGCAGGGCAAAGAAAGGAAAGGGAGGAATCAAAGATGTTTCCAGGGTTTGAGATTGTCTTGCAGGGAGAATGATGGTGTCATTGACAGAAATCATGGAGCCAGGAAGAAAGATGCTGGTTTAGAGGAGGAAGAGGGGGAGTTTGATTTTGAAAATATATGTTGAAGTGGTGGTATATTGAGTATCAAGTGAAAATGTTCCTAAGTAATTAGGAATAGAAGTCAGATTTGGATAATTTAAATACAGAAGTCATCAACAGAGGCTAAAGATGCTTTAATTTGATTGAGGGGAAACTAATAAAGAAAGGCAGTACTAACAAGGAGTGGCCCATTCAACAATGTCTAACCCTGTGTGGAGGCCAAAGGGAATAGACTAAGAAAATCCATTAGATGTGGTGCTTATGAGCTCAACAATTCCAGTAAAGCAGGCAGTTGAAGGTAGGTTTCTGGAGTGAGGGAAGAGGCTCTAATGCATTAGCGGGGACTATTGACTGCTTGCTTGAAGAGGTGTTAAGGAAAACAGGGAGAAAAATATGGCCATATATTTGGAAAAGCAAAAGCAGCAAGGAACCTAAAGAGATAGTGTGCATGGGTCTTAGAAGCAAGTACTGTGATGCTTAGCATGTATAGTTTTATTAATGAAAGGATATTTTTGAACGAGCATTGATATTTTATTAATGCATATATTTAAAAGAGAGTGAGTCTTCAAATACAAATGAAAAAGAATGCATTTCTTGGCATCCTAGGGTAGAGGTCCTGATTTACCACCCCTAGGCTGAACCTGGCTCACAGATATGTGTTTTCCTTAAACATTTTGTTTTAATGCCACAGTCCCCACCACTCCTTATTATCCCATAGACAGCCTGAGCTGGGTGCACATTTCCATTCATACTTCCTGAGCTAATACTTTCTAGTACTAAACCATAAAAAAGAAGGAAAAACATAAAAATGGCCCAACAATTTAAGGCAAACACATCCTGACTTTGTCGGAGTATACTATGTATTTTTAAAAAACAAATTGGGTTCTGTACATTTTACTTCTAGCTGTTGTTTTCTTTTGAATTACCTCAATGTGCAGAGCCTGCCCCTTCCCCCAGCCCCAGGGGCCCCTCTCAAAGAACTGATTAGCTTGGAGTGCTCTCGCCCTCGCCTTCCCTGTGTATTCCTGGTTGCTTGAGTATTCCTTTTATCCTGTTCTGTTTAATTACCATGCAAACCCTCTGTTGAGTTTTTAATTAGCAAGATATCTTCATCTGAAGACTGGAAACCCTGGGCTCTTTCAGCATATATTAGACAACTAAAATATGAAATTAAAGAAAACAGAGTTTTAGCCAACAGAAACAAGTGACTCATTTCCTTGTGAAAACACACAAGGTTTATGTTACTCTGGCAACGATATTCCAGAACGATATTCTCTCCCCTCCTCTTTCAGAGTTTTATGTGTTCCTGTTACAGTCTGTGTTCTGTGGTGACCTAATGTGGAACCAAGTCACCTAGTGATTCATGAGACAAGAGAACTGTGCTTTCATGTCGATAGCTATGTCCTTTTGACCGAAGAAAGAAAAGTTTACTTTGTACAAAGAGAAGAACCGTAAGGAGAGAAAGAACTCCTAACTGAGAGCTTTCCTAGGGTGTAAGTGTGGTCCTGCTGTGATTTTCAAAACACCACAACTGGTTCCAGGGTGTTAGAAATCCAAGTGCTTGTTTTTCTAAAAGCAGCTGATTAAATCATAGTGCGCAACCGGTATGTGTGTAGCACGGGGACATTTTAGAGACACATTTTGCAAAAGAACCCAGATGTTTCTTGGGACTCAACTTCATGGGCGGGAAGTTCATAGTGTTAGGACCAAAATTTCAACCCAGGTCACTGCAACTCTCCAAAGCAGAAATGTGCAGAGCTAAACATTTGTCCAACCTTTTTCTCTCCTAGGTTTGAAGCTTTCTGAGGTACTTGAAAAAAGTGAAGAGAACCTTCCATTTATTAGGCTCTTGCTGTTGATGTTATTTAAAAATTATGGTTTGGAATGAAGAGGTTTCAGAATTTTAAGTTTAGAGATTCTTTGTGAGCAGCTTTATATTTTTATTGAAAAATAAATAAATGTTGTAGGTTAGAAGGTAATGGGCTAAAAATCACTGGTGCTGTGAAAAGTTTTAGTTTCTTTCTCATAGCACCAACCTGTCTGCAAAAGAGATTTTTCAGCTTTGCTCGGTCATTGTTTTTACCTCAAAAGATGTCTTGGCAGTTCTCTTGGCTTTGGAGAGAGAGAATAGAGATACAGATGGGAATAGTGGGAAGAAAAAAGAGAACAATTTAGTGCTGTTTTATACATAATGTCCAATATTTATATGATGTCAATTTATATCATGAAGGTCTAGGAGAGGAAACATAAAATTGAAAATAGAAAATAAGAGACTAATAGTAGAAAAACAGAAGGTAGAGAAGGAAATTTTTTGGATAATTTGAGGGGAAAGGTCCAGGAACAGATCATATATGTGATGGCCACAAATGGAAAGGGGAAAAAAAAACAGGACTTGGAGAAGAATTGCTGGGACTCAGGTATCCTCATCATCAGAAAATACAAGAAAATAACCTGATAGCATTTTGAAATTAAAATTATATTTGTGTGCAAGGATTGCATGTTATAAACCACAGTAGTGCTCTGGGACATGAATTATATGGGCATGATATTAGAAACAATAAAAAACTATTATATTAAAAAGTTGCTTGACATTCTTGAAATTATTCTTACTGGAAAAATAATGTTAACTTGCAGAATGTTGAGTAAAAAATTTTTGTGTTTTATCTTCTGTGTGTGATACTCAAATATTAAGGTATAGGCAAATGTCAACAACAATGATTTAGGTCAAAGCACTGTCATTCAGTGCTATTATCAAGAAGGTGATTTTCTTCCCATGTAAACAAACAAAAAGCATTTGGAACAATTTTAAGTTTTAATCAATGCATTATAATATTTACATAAAGTTTTAAAAATAAAATAATTTATAGATTATTTTAATGTAAGTTTTCCTTTTTCCCAAACATCAACTTTGCTTCCAATTAAGGAAATAAAATAAAGTAGTGCATCTGCAGAACTGTAGATTGTGAAATTACAATTCTCCATAGAAATACTGATAAAATAATTTTTTTTGAAATTAATAATTCAAAGAAGTTGCAGATATTTTCAATTTGTTTAGCAATGTGAAGTGGAAAAGCTAGACTATTTGCTGTACAGGATGAAGAAAGTATATTTTACATTTTTGAAAAATCTAATGGTCCACCATTAATGAGTCAAATCAAGCAACATAACTATAAACAAAGTTTGTAAATATTTCAAGCTTGAAATATAAAAATGGCCCTGGCTGGTGAGTGCTGGCCTGCAAACTGAGGGGTCACTAGTTCAATTCCTTGTTAGAGCACATGCCTGGGTTGCAGGCAAGGTCCCTGTTTGGAGATGTGTGAGAGGCAAACAGTTGATGTTTCTCTCCCACGTTGATGCTTTTCTCCTTTTCTTTCTTCCTCCCTTTTCCTCTCTTCAAAAATAAATAAAGTTGTTAAAAATTTTTTAAAAAGAAATATAAAGTATGAGTGAATTACAATTGACTACAATAATTAAATTTTAATTCAGAGCCTTGACCATAATAAGTCTTAATAAAGATGTTACATGCTATAATATATTATCTATTAAATGCATTATTATTAATAAACAAATGAAATAGATATCAGATTCCCTATGTATTTTGCCAACTGTTTGTTGGCCTAAATATTAATACATTTCATAATAATACTGCCAAATTCGATGAGCAATATTGCTTATGCAATTTAGGAGAAAATTTTGGTCACTTATCCTATCATAAATTTGGGCTATGTCTTATTTTTTAAGACTAGATTTCCAATTATTTTAAACATATATCAGGAAGAGGAATTGTTGGATTATATGGTAGTTTTATTTTTGATTTTTTGAGGAACCACCACACTGTTTTCCAAAGCAGTTGTACTACTTTACTTCCTTTTACTTTACAAGTGGCAAACAGGATTCTAATTTCTGTACATCCTTACCTGACCAATACTTACTTTTTGCTTATTGGCCATTTTAATCAGTGTGAAGTTGTTCTTGATTAATTTAACTAAATTATTGAACAGAATTAAGCCTATTTACATATGTAAAGATCCACAACTCAATTTTTGCTTAGTTTGTTCTTTTTCAAAACTGATTTTTAACAGTGAGATATGTGTTATGTAATAACATGTTTTAAAATAAAATTATTTTACACTTAGGGGTCCATTGATTTATTGCTGAGTAATAGAGCATCATAAACTTAGTACCTTAAAACAACAACAATAACTTAGCTCAGTAGTCAGTGATCTGTGCAAAGTCTCTGGAGTGAACATAGGATGGCTGGAATACTCTGAAGCCTTGTTCATTCACATGTCTGGTGGCTGACCTGGTTATTGGCTAAGCCTTCAGCTAGGAATGTGGGCAGGAATGCCTACCTTTGGCCTCTCTAGGTAGGTGCTTAGCTTCCTCACAGCATGGTGACTGGATTCTGAAAGCAAGTGTCCCCAGAGAGAGCTAGCAGGAAATTGAATACCTTTTGTGTTTGAATCTCACACATCACGTGGTGTTGCTGCTTTTGCTGTTCTCTATTAGTTTAAAAAGTCATAAAAGTTCACCCAGGTTCAAGGGAGGACACATAGACTCTACCTCTTGATGGGGCAATTGCAAGTTCTGGAAGAACATGTGGGAATGAGAAGAATTGAATTGTGGCCATTTCTGAAAAACATACTCTGCTGTACTTAGTTATTTACTAAACCAGGTAAATTATATGTGGAAGAATCTTAACCTAACCCCCAAAACAGTCACAGTTGTTTTGTTCCAAACTACATTGTAGAGTTGCTTAGCCATGTTCTGTTAAATAGAAATATACTAAAGACAGCTGTTGGCTATTTATGTGTGGGTGTGTGCAAAATTTCTCCTCTATTTAAATGCAAATAAAGCCCATCTATCTGTTTATCTTGCCCCTATTTTATGACCCATACATAGGTTTTGCAGGCCCAGAGCAAGAGTGTAGCTGGAAAACCACATATCACATACTTAGTAGTTTCAAGTTTGCAAATGGTAAGTGCCATTGTTTCTATTTTGTTACCTTGACAAATATTTATAACAACCTGGAGGGTCAGATTTTAAATTAGAATTTTTGAAGCCTACAGGTTTTATGTCAAATGTGATCGGAAGAGACCTCCCTTGACTACTGACTCCTGGTCTTTTTTTCTCTTCCCCTTCCCAGTTCCATCTAACATATGGTGGGACCTCTGGCATGTGTCCAAACCTCAGCTACAATTCCATACTACAAGTGACTGTTCTTTGGCTCTCCCCTCCCAGCTGGAAATCCAAGTATCAGAGCTGCAGGCTGCCTCTTAGAAGACGAGGCAGGGAGGATGCCCTTGCGGGCCTTGGGAGCCTAGAAGGCATGTGGGGGCCATTGACCTAGGGAATTCTAGGTTCTAAAGTTTACTCAATGAGATCTGAAAGTTGGGTGTGGGCTCTAAGTGACCATGTCCACCTGACCCATTCCCAAAGGATGAATGAGGGCCAGTGCAGGGCCCTCTGAAGCTCAGGAAGCAGAGCAGGGAGCCTCTTGCCTGGTCTGAGGGCAGTAGCTGTGGGAAGGCAGGGGAGGGTGAGCCCTGCCGGCTGCTCTCTGTTCCCTCACTAGCCCTGGGCTCTGCTTCAAATGTCATGTGCAGCCCTATTTAATCTCCTTCCATTTTTTTCTTTCTTTCTCTATTCTCTTTTTATTTTTGTTTTTTTCTTTCTCCTCTTTACCTCTCTTTCCTTCCCCTCTTACTTTCTATTTTCTTTCTAAATCTTCTTAGCTCCCCCTTTTTTCAACTTTGTGACCCACCCCCCTCCCCTACACCCTTAGTTCACTGCTGGGACATGGTTAGAGGGCTTGTTTTGTGACAACACTGCCTGGCTCAGATGGTTCTGCCTGAGGCTGAATCCGAGTGTCTAAGGTGGAGCCACAGATACAAGGCTTGAAAAACCAACCTTTCCAACAGCGGGGCCATTTTATTTCAAGGAGACTAGGAAGTGATTTTCCCTATTGACCTCTAACCATGCAGGAACAAACAACTTTTATTAGAATTGGTGATACTTGTAAAGAATATTTGGAAAGAGTGAGTCAAAGCTGTTTGTATTTTATAAAAAAATATACCCCGTCCCCCGGGTTTTTTAGTTTATTGTAATTTGAGTGTCTCACCAGAGGATCTGGGTCCAGTTCCAGTTGATCTCTCCAAAACTAATGTAACAAAATTAATTAATTCATTCTTCACCTCCTTTTTCTTTTGTTCTGTTTCATGTTCTCCCTGCAAGCTTCCACTTTGGCTTGAATTGTTTTGCTGTCTTATATCTGACAGTTTATTTCCTGCTCCTCAGCTAAGGGTGACTTTAGTTCTTGCTGGGTTCATGCACCCTCCCTGTCCAGGTGGGTGGTGCTAACAGGTAAGGCAAGTATACTCTAGGCAATTTATGTCATTATCTTTGCTCTTGTCTCCAGCAATGTTCTGAGGCCTAAATGCTGACTTACACCTTTCTGTATAAAAATGAACAAATGAAAAACAAAGTCATATCAGGACAAAAACTTTCCAATATTAATTAGCAGAAAATGTAGCAGTTTCAACATTTTTCCATTTAGATTTTAAACTGAGCAGAAGCTTCTGGACTCCATATTTGTATGTGTCCAGAAACTCTTAGACATGGTTAAAGCACTGAAAAGTGAAAACGAAAATTGATATAAAAATGGATCTAACTGTCAGACTCTAATCCCCAAAGGGATAATAATAGCTTTGAGAAGTTAAGCATGAAAGCATTGGGACATTACATTACAAAATGTTTCAATTTTTTTGATGTGACCTGCCTCATGAATTTGAACTTCTGGTTGTTTTTGAGAAGTTTTTTTTTGTCCCCCCCCCTCCCCCCCCATAACACTTATTCTTCTTTTCAGTTTTCAGTGTAGAAAATTTGGAAGAGCAAATGATCACTAATAATTTTATAAATTCCATGCACATATATTTTTCTTATTAAAAATGATGTTTTTCCATGATAAAACATCATAAGGGGAAACCCTCTAAAACCTGGAATTTACTTATAAAAAATTGTGTATTTATTCTTACATATTTAAACTTAAGTCACCTTCAAAGTTACTCTTTATTTGGTGCAGTACACTTATTGAGATATTTTTTCCACTGCTCAAAACAGTTTTTGAACTTACTGATTCTGATATATTTCAGTGCTTCAGCTGTTTTTTGTTTCACCTCTTCCACACTGACAAAATGTTTTCTCTGTGGACTTTTTTCATCTGGGGAACTAATAAAAAGTCACTCAGGGTGAGATAGGGAGATTGGGGTGGATTATGGGGGTCATGCTGTTTTTGGCCAAAAACTGCTGAACACTCAGTGCATCGTGGGCAGGTGCACTCATAAATCATTTATCATGATATGGGTAAATGCATTGAGAGTCTTAAAAAAAAAATCACTGAAGCTAAACACAACCTCTTACAACAATGCTGGCTGGTGCACTAATACAGATAGGTTTCTAGAATACTTATCTAGTTGGGGAAAGCCTGTAGTATAAGGAGCCCACACTCCAGGAGATAATTCAGTTTTGGGGGAGTCTCCCCTGAAATAGCAATATTTATAAATATTTTTATAGCAACATCTAAAAACTTTTTTTGTAAGTAAAAAAAGTTAACATATGTGCATATGTTAACAAAATTCGACTATATAGGGGAATTTAAAATTAAAAATAAAAATTTCCCCTGGAAACTATGACATATATTCTTGTCACTAAATATGACCTGTCTCAATAAAATATTACTAAAAACAAATTAAGAGCCCTGGCTGGTGGCATAGTGGATAAGGCACCAGCCTGAGAACCCAAAGGTCACTGGTTTGATTCCCAGCCAGTGCACATACACAGGTTGCAAGCCAGGTCTCCAGCCAGGTCCTTAGCTGGAGGCAGGTGAAAGGCAACCATACATTGATGTCTCTCTCTCTCTCTGCCTCTCTCCTTTTACCTCTCTCTAAAAAATAATAAATAAAATCTTTAAAAAAAATAAAAATAAATTAATACAAGAAAGAGTGAGAAAAAAAAAGAGATATTATGCTCTAATAAGAGAGAAAGAGAATAAAAATAAAGACTTAAGTATCTCTGCTGACTTCATTTTGTGATGATATTTTTAATTTCTAAGGACTCTTTAATATTTTTTGATTGCATGTTTTTCTTAGCATTTTATTCTTGTTTTTTATATACAGTTTTCCAACATTTTTAAAGCTGAAAGTTATTTTCTAGTTTCTTAATTAGCACTGTTTCTTTTGTAGTCAGTTATTTCATCCCTTCATCTTATTTATGCACAAAGGACAAAAAACCAAACTTTCTTAGCAGAGGTAATTGATTTGAGTTTCCTTTGTGGGTGCCTAAATCTGTTGAACCAACAAGTTTCTGTCATTTGTGGAGAAATGACTGTGACTATGAGCAAAGAGTAATTATTGAAAAGCTTTATTTAGATTATAAGAAAGCAGTCAGGCAAGTAGACCAGCTCCATCCTGTTTCATGCCTCATGGGGAAGGCTGGGTTCTGCAGCACTTTCATTCCTCAGTGACCCTACTCCCTTCCAGGTCTACTGGTCATTTTCTTTAGACGGTAGTTCTTTGGTTTATTCCTGGAGGTGAACATTGTGACAGTCCTAAGGAAGGTAGAATGGGGTCAAAGAGGGGCCAAACTGTATAGTTGCTGTGTCAATAATCCTTGAGTTAATTAATCATTTTGATTTTTGTCCTTAGTTTAAAGGCTCCAAGCTTGGAGTTTCTTTTTGGCTTTGTTGCTGAGGGAAATGACTTCTCCTCCTCAGGCAGCCTTTTCAGTGTTCATTTGCTTTTCCCCAGAGATTTATCAAAAGCTATGGTTGCCTGATGCTTCTTTTATTCTTTCATACCACTGTTTACACTTATTCTTTTTGTGTCTCTTTACTGCCCTTACTTCACTGCCATATTGAAATGGAAGATTACAACATATTAACAGTGACTTGGTATTCCCCTATGAGGATGGATGGTAACTTGTTTAAATAAGCTTTTATGTCTGAGTAGCTATACTGCCTCTATTATTTGGTTGTTACTCTTATATATGTGTCAAGAGAGACAAAAATGTTATTTTAAGGGGCAGTAGTTTAACTTTTCTTGGGTATAGCTGGAATAGGCTGGATCAGTCAAGGAGATAACCAAATTCTTCATCATAAAAAGATTTTGGGGGGAGAAGAGGGTGAATGAGCTGGGGGACAGAGAAAGTTGAAAGATTGAGGAGGTCCAACAGCATTTTAAGGGTGTTCTAAAGCCCAAGTGAAACAGACAGCCAGAAGGAAAGGAAACTTTGTCAGGAGAGGGGGATCTGCGGTTGGTTGTGCTGTGCAGCCACGTCACATTCTGTGGCCTCCCTGGAGCAGAGTCGCTATTGCAAACTTCCAGAGGGAGGAAATGGGCAGTGAAGGATGCCATGGTGTGAAAAAGAAACACTGGGAATGAAGAGTGCAGCAATAATACATATTTGAAACCATAAGATACTAGAAGAAATATAAGCACCCACCCCCCTACCCTGACCCCCAAGAGCACACACCTATGATCCTGTAGAGACATTGGAGGAGAGATTGGGTTTCCCACTGTGTATAAGATAGGGATTCAGGAGAAATTTTACTTGAAATGCTAACTCCCTATGATAAGTTCCTTCCAATCCATCTCAATCTTGGGTACACCATGTCAGAATAAGTCCCCTTCCTTTTAATCCAAAAAAGTTTCCAGGAGACCTTTGGTGAGTGGGAGTAGACTGCTGACCTCCCCTAATTCCACTGCCTACGAGTTTAGCCTTGGCCAAGAGGATGGCCTGAAGGAGCGGCTTCAGATTCTTTGTGTCACCAGGCTTAGACTGTTGTGAGATACAGCTCACCTCACAGCGCTTATAAAAGAGGGAGAAATGATTAGCTGATTTAGCTTAAAGCCTTAGAGTAGGGCAGGCTTTAAGTTATGTCTCCCCCTTTGGTTGTCATTAGTCTTCAAGGGGCTGTAGATGTGCCTGGCTTGGCATGGATACAAAACACCACCCAGAGCAGAAGACAGGACATCTTCCAGACTCTTCTCTTAAGAGGAAATGTTTCTCACAAGCCCCTGGAAAAACCTCTCTAACTTCTCCTTGTTCACATGTTCATTCTTAAACCAATTCCTGTTCTCAATGGCTGAGGTGGATTCTGAACCAAACAAGAAATATGGGATCACCATGACTGAATAGAGCTGGGGGAGTGGAGAAAGGATATTAAGGAGACAGCCTCAATGTCCAGAGTGTCCTCTTCTTCATAGTCAGGGCTGCTCCTTTCCATCTCTAAAGCCATAGGATAGGATCTCATCAATAAAATATGACTTTCTTCACATCTCTCTGATTCAGGGTCTCCATGAAGAAGAGCTGGCAATTAAGCTTGATTGCTTATTCCTCTTCAAGCCCACTATTATTTTCTGATCCCAACAAGTGTTTGGTTTTGGTATCTTTTTAGATCCTGAGCATCAAAGTGATTGTCAAGAAATTCCCATTATCTCTACAACTTACCAAATGTTTTATCTTTTATGCACCACCCTTCACCCTTTGTGCAAATATTGGTGTTCCCACTGTCTCTGGAATGTTGCCATGACAATCCTATGCCTCCTCCTCTGTGCACACTATAGCTTGAAAACTCTCAGAGGACATAGGCACTTCAAATGTTGCTGGATATTTGCGATTGCCTTTAAAAGATATTGCACCAATTACACTCTCATATATAAGAAATGAGTGTCTGTTTCCTAACACATCCTTGTCAAAACTGTATACTATCAAGCTTTTTGATCATTGTGAATGTTACAAGCTAAAAACTGGAAGTATTAATTTTGTTACTCTCTTGGTCAGCTACAGTATATCTTCAAGTAACTTGTGTGGGTGTAAGGAGTCCTTGCATAAAAAATTTTCTAAGCCCTTATGATCTAGCACTATCTATTGTCTATATGCAGAAATGACACACCTAAAAGTCCTAGGTTCACACTACAATTGGTTGTATCTTGGTTGTTGAAGAGAATTGTGAGATTAGGTTGATTTTTATCTTTGTATATAATTTGATATTGTTATACATCCTTGAAAATTATTGGAGCTTTTCCTTTTTTTTTTCTTTCAAGATTTTATTTATTTTTAGAGAGAGGTGAAGGAAAGGAAAGAGAGAGAGAAGTATGTGTGAGAAAAACATCATTGGTTGCCTCTCATACACCCGCAATGGGCAACCCAGGCATATGCCCTGGCTGGGAGTTGAACCTGTGACTTTCCACTTGTGGTACTCAATGCACTGAGCCACACTGGCCAGGGCTGGAGCTTTTTCTTGTCATCTAGATTCCCCCCCCCAGGATTTAGGTATAAATGTGTGTAATATGTGTGTGTGTGTGTGTGTGTGTGTGTGTGTGTGTGGGTGGGTGTGGGTGGGTGGGTGTACTAATTTCCCACTCGTTCCCTCAGGTAAAATTTCTCATATTTTAGTTTTACTATTGCCAGCCTATTAGTTCTAGTTTCTTCTTCAGGAAATCCCAGTTTTCATAAATTGTGTCTTGGTTCCCTATTTTCTGTGGCCATTTGTCATTTTATATCTGGTCCACCTTTTCTTTATTAACTCTCATAGCACAACACATACTATTCTTATACAGACTAAAATTTATTAATAAAACACTAAAGGGTCTTGGTTATTTATTTACACATTTCATCACAAAGGCATTTAAATGTTTTATTCTTTAGAGTCACACACTTAATAAATCTAAAGACAAGATACTTGCACGGGCATTCAGTTGTCTGTGACTAAATACAAGTTTTGAGCCATATAAGCAGATGTTTCCCAGAGCTCTTCTTTGTGACAGTCTAGGTTGTATGCACAATTCTTATGTAAACATATCTAAGTGAGGAATTAAAGGGTGACATGTGTTTAACATTACACATTGTACCAATTATGAGCTTTATTTCAAGATTAGTCATAATTAAATGTTAGATAGCCACACAATTCTTGCAAACAATCATTCCCTGCATCTTACATGCCCTTGTCAACATTTGTAAACAAAAGACTGGCTTTCATGAATCATTAGAATAGATAATTGTGGTTGAATTGGCCAGAGCAATTATGTGGAAACCAAACTCCAATGAACCCTAATGTATTTCATAGCTTGAACATAGAAGATGGTCTAAAACATTTCTTCGCCCTGTTGCACATTGGGATCCTCTGTAGTTGTATGGATGAGCCCAAACACACTGACCTCTAAGATACAGTGACCACTTCAAGCACATCCAACAGTCTCTGGATATACTGACCACCCTAGCATTTACCAAAATGTATAAGCATATGCCCTCTATTATAGCAGTTACATTTCTAGCAATCTCTTCTATGAAAATACTTGCATATATGTGCAGAGACTAATTTTCAAGATATTTATTCATTCAACAATATTCATAGAGCCCATATTCATGGCCAGCATTGTGCTAATACAGGATATGGTGAACTGCTTTTTCTTAGGAAGATTACAGTTTGTGGGAGGACATAGATAACAAACACACAAATAGATAAATTGGAAAGTAACATATAGTTATAATTGTTATGCAGAAAATTTAAATATGGTACCCAGTGAGGCCCTTGGAAATGTCTACTTCTCACACAGGACTACGGAAGACATTATTTTGGGCTTCTGTCTGCTTTGACTTTCCATATTATTCCTAATCTGCAGTGGAAGCCTATGCTGGGAATGAACCTCTGAAGTGTCTTCACCTAAAATTCCAGGGGCGAGTAGGACTACATGCTAGGAAGCAAGGAAATCTTTTCTGTTCCTAGTTGCTTCCAACCTTATCTATGAGTTCTTCTTTTTTTTTTTTTTTTGAGTTCTTTCTTTAAAAAAAAACACTAATTTTTATTCTGACAAAATATACATAACATAAAATTAATCATTGTAACCATTTTAAAGCACACAATTCCATGGTAGTAAGTACTTTCACACTGTTGTACAACCATCACAATCAATCTACAGAATTTTTTCATCATCCCAAATTAAAAATCCATACTTCTTATAACACTAATTTCCTGTTCTCCTTGCCCCCAGCCCCTGGCAGTTACCTTTCTGCTTCCTGTTTCTATGAATTTGACTATCATAGTACCTCATAAAAGTAAAACATTACAATATCCATTCTTTTGTTTCTGGTTTATTATACTAGCTTAATGTCCTTAAGGTTTATCCATGCTATAGTATATGTCAGAATTTCCTTCCTTTTTAGGCCTGAATAATATTCTATTGTATGTAGTATATACCACATTTTGCTTATTCATTTATCCTTTGACAGACATTTGAGTTGTTTTCACCTCTTGGCTATTGTTATTAGTGCTGTTATGCTATTATGAACAGGGAGTACAAGATCCTGCTTTCAATTATTTTTGGAAAATACCCAGAAGTGAGATTCCTAGATTATAAAATAATTTTATTTTTAATTTTTTGATGAATTGTCATATCTTTTTCCATAGCAGCTATGCCATTTTACATTTCCATCAACAGTGAACAGGATTCCAATTTCTCAACATTAACAATTATTATTTCTTTGTGTGTGTGCTTTTTAATAGTAGTTGTCCTAATAGGTATGAAGTGATATCTTGTGATTTTAATTTCCATTTTCCTAATGATTAGTGATGTTGAACATTTTTGTTGGCCATTTGTATATCTTCTTTGGAGAAATACCCTTTGTCATTTTTAAAAACTGGGGTTATTTTTTGTTGTTGAGTTATATGAGTTCTTTATGTATGCTGGATATTAACCTCTTATCTGATACATGACCTGCAAATATTTTCTCTCAAGATTATTTTTTCAATCTGCTGATATTTCGATTTGTAAGAGAGGTACTAGAATCTCTGATTATGACCAAATATTTATCAATTTCTTCTCATAGTTCTCATATTTTGTATTATTACATAAAGTTTTATTGCTTGCTGTGTGAAGTTTCTTGATTGATTTCATTTTTATCAATGGAAAATATAACTTAAATTTCTTATTTAAAAAATGAGTTAATAGAATTTTTGTCTGATAGTGCCTGGTATTAACAATTCTACAGTTGCTTTAAACATATATATTATATTCAAGATATTTTTTATCTCAGAAGTTTGATAAACTGCTCCATTATGTTCTCACACTTGGTATTGACATATGAAATCTGCAAACAATCTGATTGTCTTTTTTATATGATTTTTTTCTTTCTAGAAAGTTTGAGGATTTTCTCTGTAACTCTGAAATGATCACCATCATGTTTCCAGGTGTTACACTTTTGTAATTCTTCTGCTAAGCTCCCTGTGATCACTTAAATCAGAGAATCCAATATTTTCTTCAGCTACAATTGTATTTGGTTATTTTATTGATTACTTATTCCAGCTGCCCTCCATCTTCTTGGTTCTTTTTCCAAATTTGCTATTAAGTAGGTGTTGAACTTTGGGGTCTATCCTTTATATCCCTCACAATGCTCTCCTACTCCCCACAGCTTTGTTCCATAAGCTTCATTGTGAGACACTCTTTGGATTAATCTATATTAATTAGTTACTCTTTAGTTGTGAATATTCACCTATTCAGGTTACATGGTATAATTTTAGTATAATCAATACAATATTTAATTCATGGGGATTTCCTTTTCTCTCTCTCTCTCTCTCTCTCTCTCTCTCTTTTGTCTTCAATGGATGCATTGTTCTTTCAAATCTTTTGGACACTAATTTTATTCATGTTAGTCTTCAGCTTGCTATATTCACTCCCTTTTTTTGGAGGATAATTTCTTTTATAGTGAAGTTTCAGGCCTCCTTTTCATGACACTTGTTGGTTTCCATCAAATATTTAGGGGATTCTGCTCATCTTTGTGTCTGTAATTTCCTGTTTACTGCCCTGTGAATATCAGCTCTGCCATTGCACATCACCACTGATCACTGTAGACAAGGGACAGGAGAAGCTGACACAAAGGTATACTAATGGCTTATTAGACATAACACATTATAAATATTTAGAAAAATATACCAAGGACAAAAAGAGTTAAGGAATGTGTTTCTATAACTGAGGGAAAGATAACACTAGAAAAAGCACACACATATATTTATTTGTTTAGATTTAGCCTCAGAGATCAGGACATGAGGACAGACAACAGGAAAAGGGAATGAGAAGATTGACAGGGACAAGGAATTAACTGATTATGAATTTCAAAATAAGCTGCATAAAATAAATATTTGCAGCAATTTTTTGAAATTATTACATGTATGTGTCATCATTTTTAGAATTTGAGAGAAATAAGAGTATTATAAAGATAATACTATCTTTTAAATTATCTTTTAAAGGAAAATTCTGGGAAGTATTAAATGATGCACTTAATTTCCATATCTAAAAATATATATTGGAAAGCATTACAAAAGTTATTTTTAAATTCCCAGAAAAAAAGATATGGATAAATCACCATCAAACCTTTGGCAAGACAAACTTTAAGTGGGTTAATCTGACAAATTTCTTTTGACAGACACCAATCAAGGTGATACATGAAATACATTAAAGAATTGTTATTAATAGTTCATTGTCCACTTGGAGGCTCATAAAAATGATTTAAACTTTGAAAATCATCTACTTATGCATCTCATAGATAAAATACTGTAGGGCAGTTAGTGGTCCTCAGGGAATTGCAGGAATACTGGATAAATGCTTTTGTATTTAATTATTTGATAGGAGAGAATAAACTTCATCTGCTGCAGCAGGGATGTAGATTAAAGTTTAGAGAAACTCTTTTATCTAAATGTGAAACATTGAAGCATGTACCATCAGAAATCATGGGGGCTCATCCATTGGAACGCTGTGAGACTATGGGGAATTATCCTTCCTGAATAACTTAAATGTGTAGGAAATGATTCTTGGAGACACAGTACTATTGAGGGTGAGGCACTCAACTTAAATTACTAACCTAGATCACAAGACAGAATGAGAAGCAGAAATTGCACCTCAGGCCTCTGTACCATCACAGCAGTTCTCAGAGGTAAGCAGTCCAAGTGATGGGCCACCTAGTTTCATATTTAAGAGAGAGAATATGAGTGCTAGGACTTTGAAAGACTGAATGGTGTGAGCTTACCTGTGAAAACAGTTTTGCCTACACATTCAAGTTTCCAAATTGCTTTAATGAAGTTGAATACTAGTCAGGAACTAATAGAACACAGCTTAACAGAAATGAGCAGGAAGTAAATAAAAAGAATAGCTGAACACTTCTATATCACTCACCAGATATCAATTAGTATTCTGAACCTTTCAAATGCTAATAGTAGTGAAAAACAAAAAGCACATATATAAGTAGTATGATAGTTCTCAGCTTATATGGGAGGAGTTAAGATTCTCATTTTTCAGGAAATATTAAAAGTTTTATTTTTATGGCATTCTGTTGAATGACTAGAAGTTGGTGATATATTTTTCTCTTTTTAAAAACAGAATGAAGCCAACAAAACAACAGGTATTTCCTATGTTTTGGAAATACATAGGAAAAAGAAAACATTTCTAAAAATCTGCTGCTAGACAATATGTCACTTATAATTATGTGACATATTACTTAATCCTCATGATAATCCCTATAGGTAAGTGTTAATACCATTTTGCAGATGAGGAAATTAGGGCTGGAGGAAATGAATAATTTTCTCTCAGTTGGCTGGAATGTCCAGATATTCAGATTAAAATGAGGATTCTTTCCTTATTATTTGACTTACCCTTTTGATAACAGGTATATTGGTGACCAATAAAAGCCCAAGTGGAAAAAAGTGAAGGTTATAAAATTATACATCTCCTAGAGATTCTTGCTAAGAGAAAGCATGTATGCTGATAAGCAAATCTCTTAAAGGTATAAAACAGCTGTCAGTTTAATATGCCCCCAGATTCTTCTGGCCAGGAATTAGGCAGGGCAGGTAGAGATGGCTTGTCTCTGTTCCACAACGTGTGGGTTCTCAGCTTGGAACCTTGAATGACTGGGTCAGTTGGGCCTGGAATCATCTGAAGGCTTCTCTCAGATTCCTGACACCTAGGCTGGGAGAACTCAAAGGGTGGTCTCAGCAGGGACTATGGACTGTGGGTTCTATGCATGCTCTCACCGTGTAGCTTGGGCTTTGCCCAGCATAGTGACTGGGTTGTAAGAAGGGGCATCCTCTAAGGGAGCATCTGGAGGATGAGCATTCCAAGTGAAGCAGATGGTCACTGCATGACCTATTCTGGTCCAGCTATAAAAGTCATGGGATACCACTTCTGCCCCAGTCCATTGATGAGCAGTAAGTAACCAAGGCAATGAGATTCCAGCTCTTGATGTGGGAGTGGCAAGGACACATACAGAATAGCAGGTAGAATGGTAGAAAAATATTGTTGCAACCACTTTTAAATAAAACAATCTGTCACACACATGACCAGTGTTGGATGAAAACGTAAGTAAGTGAAAACTGTTTTTTCTGGAAGGATTGTAGTGTCGGTTTGTGTGTGTGTACCTTTTAAAAATTTCTCTTGTGAAAGTTCTTTTTTTACAGAAATATTTTTAAATGGTGAACATGCCCCTTGGATGTGTGAACAATTATAGTGCGACCAGAGATGTTGGCTCCAATTTCTGGTCCACTTACCATGTTCTCCTGATAGAAGTGAAAACAGTAGGACTTATTTCCTAAACTAAATTGAATTTAGGAGAAAAAGGCAAAGGACAAGTGGCCTAAGGTACATGCAACTTATATGTCTTCAGGGTTATAACTGTGATTTATTAGAAATGGGGTAAACTGTTGCTTAAAGGATTTAGTTTAGATTTAAAGAAGAATCCCTTGTACAGTAGAGTTTGTTAGAAACTCCCATGAGTTTTCCAGAGTAAGATCATGAAATCCCCTTTCAATTGTCAGCCTCACTTGAAAGTTTGCATAAAGAAATGTAATTTACACAGGAAGAACAGGGCAAATGACAGCCCATTAGTAGTCAAGCAGATGTTTCACCTTAACCTTGAAAGGCCTAGCTCTCTTGGTGAATGCTGCTGGACTAGAGCTACTATTCCAGAGGAGGAAAGGGGAAGGGAAGTGTTATGAACTCAGAGGTAGATTGTTTTTCTGCATGCATCGAGCCTAGAATTATCCTGAATCTTGTCATAAAGATGATTGAGTTTTGTGGTGTTGGTAAAAGGATTCCCAATGCCTGTGTTTAGAAAAATGGCCTAGGTTTTGCCCAAATATTAGTTTATGAACTGGGTTTTTTTTTCCCCAAGTCTTGGTAAACTTTTAGTGGATTCTGTGCTTAGTTATAGAGAGCCAATGTAAATGTGAAATTAAATCCATAGGACTAAATGTGCATGATGAATAGAACGTTGGTCTGTGTTGAGTAGCCACACTTAGAGTATTACTGAGCTCAAAGAAACAGGGCAGCCATCAATGAAAAGTCTGTGCTCTGAAGAAATCAGCCTATGTAAATATTTTACTTAGCTGAGATAATAACAGATTCTTAGAATAATGTTTTTTACTGTTGCAAGCAAATATGATCTGATCCATAAAATCCTAACTATAAATTTACCTGCAATGATGTTAAGTAGTTAGATCAAAAATTAATCTTGCCTCTTAGAACAGTACATGTAACCTAGTAGGGTGGGATTCATAGTTTTTTATTTGGAGTGACTGTTTTCCCAGTTGTAGTGAATATGTTCTCCAAGGAATTTTTCAAAAAGAGTACTTTAGAGTTCATACATATAAACTTATTGATTTTAAAATAATTCTTAAGAAACCAAGAGAATTATATATTGGAAAAGGTGCTATGATTTGAGAATTTCTTAGAGTATAAAATATTAAAGATGAACTGTAATATGATATGCTATCACCTATGTCCTTCATGCCCACCCAATATTTCTACCCTCCATCTCTACTTGAAGAAAGAACAAGGAAAGCAGTTTAATTCCCAAGAAGAGAGATTATAGTTAATTATAAGGCAGAAGAACCCATCCTTAAGAGCTGTTAAGCAGCAAATGCTGGTGCCTGTGAATATACTTTTCATATTTTAAAGTTGGATCAGTTCCCAGGTCCAGTCTAGAAAGATGGACTGCAAATCTTTCACTCAGCTCTAAAAAGAATAGCTCAGTTTTGGAGGACTTATCAGTCAATGTTGTCCTCCCCACTCTTGGTCAGCAGAGACCAGGAAATCTTAGCTGAACTGCAATGACCATAAAAAGAGGCATTGTCCCTCATTGAAGAGACAGAATTGGCTTGCTGTCTGGAGTCACACCCAGCCTCAGGATTTTTGTTCTGCCTTCCTGCAGATGTTGGTGCTGACACGGAACATCATTAGCAAGACACCACAGCAGCAGCGACCACAACCACAATAAAGCCAGCTGAACCCACTTATGGAAGTGGCATCTCCTGAGCTGTGAAAACCATACAGAGTGACACTTGTACGATTTATTCATACACTGTTGTAAAATAAATATTCTATTTTGACAATTCACTAGAAACTACTGAAGTCTTTAGCTTGAGGACTAATATTGAGGGCTGTACTTCTTTTTTGGGTAAGACTAATCATGTAATTTCACTAGCATTATTATCTTTTTTTTTAAAGATTTTATTTATTATTTTTAGAGAGAGGGGAAGGGAGAGAGGCAGAGAGGGAGAGGGACATCAATATATGGTTGTCTTTCACTTGCCTCCAGCTACAGACCTGGCTGGAGACCTGGCTTGCAACCTGGCTATGTGCCCTGGCTAGGAATCAAACCAGTGACCTTTGGGTTCGCAGACTGGCGCCTTATCCACTGTGCCACCAGCCAGGGCTATTATTATATTTTTCAATAGCTTTTTCACTTGGTATGATAAAACAGTATGAATGAGATTGTTGAAACAATAATAGTATTTGTAATAGCCAACATGTTTAGAGTACTATGTTTAAGGCAATGTGTGTATTAACAGTCACCAGAAGCCTATGAAGTAGGCAATCTTATTATCATCCCATTTTATAGATGAGTACCCTGAGGTTTACAGAGATTTAGTAAATTGCTTGAAATCAGATGCCCATAAGTGTCATGGCCAGAATTAGACAGTAGTTCTGCCTAACTCCCCAGCCCAACCTGGTAACTTCCTTCCTGCTCACGGGGTTATGAAGAATGACAACTGAATACGGTGTCATGTTGATATGGCAAATTCAGAAATTGCTTGGTTCCAGTGATTGACAAAAACAGTTTGTTCAAGAAAATTCTTATCCATCCAAAACTCAAATTTAAGTCACAGTGAAGTGATGCAAGGAGGCCAGGGACATTAATTTGACAAATGAGGAGTGTATGTTGTCACCCCTGGACAGGGAAGTCTGCTTTCAGAATAGAGTTGCCTGTCTCTCTACTAGTTTGTAAATCTCAAGCTTTCTGTATTCCTAAGTTAAAATAAAAGTCTAGTTGGACTTGGAGAAATGAGTCACACCAATTCAAATATTTTGCTAATTCAGCAAGGGATACAGTCCCAGGGTACAAAATACCCATTAGAATCTACAACTTGATGAAAACTTTTCATGTTCAGAAGGTAATATTTAGAAAATGTTAATTTCTACAGATGAGAATAAGATGTTAGTGGTTATTGAGCATTTACTATGCACCAGGTACCTTGATGAGCTTTGCATGTGGCCTCACTATACTCTCGTATCAATCTTACAAGTGAAAGACTATTATTATTATTTTTCCAGTCTAAAAGGCTGAGGCTTAAAAGGGTTAAAGAACTTGTCCAAGGTCATATGGTAAGCAGAGGAGTTAGGCCTGTATGACTCCAAAGCCATTTCTCATGATGTACTTCTTATGTTTCTGGTGCATAAGGAGAATATGCAAAAAAGAAAAAGACAGCAAGCTAAAGTCAGTAAAAATAAGAGTGGGCTGCTTTTTCCTTTTTTTTTTTTTTTTTTTTTTATGGAGATAAATCCTTTAAGAATAGCCTTTGGGTTGATAACAATTCTTTAGCTATCAATTTCTTCCAGTTTACCAGTACCTTCCCAGCCTCTCTTTCTATTTCCACAGCCTGCACTCTATATTCTGTCTCCTCAGCTATGCTCTCCCAGCACAGTCAGTTCTCTTTTCCCTTCATTTTACCACAAAACCTGGCACACAAACCTCTAGCCCTGGGTGAATCCAGCCCTTGTCACTTTCTAAACTAAGCCAAACTGATTCTAGAGGACCTGTAGAGAAAACTCTCCCAGTCAAGTGGTGGTCTCATACCTCAGTGATTGAGTAGTTCTTCACCACCACCCTGGGCAGCTGCTTCTCCAAGTGTCCTTGATCTCAACCTCATATTTGTACCCCTCCCTTTGTTACTCCGCATCTGCCACATTTGGTTGCAGGAGAAAACCTTCATTTTTTCTCATTAAGGAGCAGAGCCACCAGGCAAACTTCTCAGCCTCCACCCTATAAGCTGACCATTATCTAAGCTGGATCTTTTCCACCTCAATCCCCATCTCACCCCTGTGAGAACTCATATTTCATGGGAAAAAATTAGACATTTTGTTGGAAATTTTATGGATGGCAGCCAAAATTTTGCATACAAATGAGATTGTTTCAGTGTACAGTGGAAAGCTAAGGGGGTGCAGGAAAGACGCTGACATTTATTGGATAGTCAAAGGAATGAAGACAGTGAAGGAACAGAGATGTGAATATTAGAGAGGGTGGGATCCAGGAAGAAATGATGCTTGAGAAGCCAGCAGAGGAACAGAAAATCATGGTGTTAGACACCGCAAAGGACTTAATAACTGAACTTCAACTGTTGGATTTCACGATTAATTCATCAGGTACGTTTGCCCAAGAAGATTCAGTGGAAGGACAGATTGTTGATGGTTGAAGAACAAATGGTAGATGTCATGGAAACTGTGAATGTAGAATATTTTGTGTTTTGGGAGTGTTCAAGATCTATCATACTTTCCTTGCCTGGTCTATTCTTGCCTTCTTTGCTTAGCTCCTTATCTGCAAGATTTACCCATGCCCATAGGGAAAACACTAGAACATCTTTCCAGAAATTTAATGGTAAATAGAAGAAATCTATGGAAGTGGCTAAAGGTGAATGTAGGCTCAGACAGAAGTTATTTTCATATTTTAAGATGGGTAAGACTTAGAAATCATCAGTTAATCAGTACATGTCTATTCAGTACTTTAGCTAAGCTCCCTGCAAAGCAGGGCCTTTACCCTCATGGTGTGATAATCCAACAGAAACAATAGACATTAAACAAGTCTAAACTATTAAGAAAACAGGCCATGAAGTATCAGGTGCTCTGAAAATATAAAACATGGTTGCAATGGGTTTGAAGAGTTGGCTGGGTGAAAAGAATGGAGTTCAGTGAAGAGAACATTCAAACAAAATGTAAAACCTATGCAAAGGCCTTGAGGCAGGAGAGAGAATAGAACATACCTGGAACCAATCAGAAGTGCAGCCCTGGCTGGTGGCATAGTGGATAAGGCACCAGACTGTGAACCCAAAGGTCACTGGTTTGATTCCCAGCCAGGGCACAAAATGAGGTTGCAAGCTAGGTCTCCAGCCAGGTCCTTAGCTGGAGGCAGGTGAAAGGCAACCATACATTGATGCTTCTCTCTCTTTCTGCCCCTCTCCCTTACCCTCTTTCTAAAAATAATAAATAAAATCTTAAATATATATATATTTTAAAAAATAAGTGCAATGTGGTGGAAACACAGAGAAAGTTGGAAGTGGGTGAGGTGAAGCTGGAGATGGGAACCTTAGAGGGCATGTGGCTCTAGGGAAGGAGCTCACAGAGAAGGTGAGGTTGGAAACAAAGAAAGGGGAGGGAATAATTGCCATAGGAAGTTCCTGGAGAAATCAAAAAGAAATAGAATTATGACTACCTTTAAGCAACTCCATATGGGTTTTCCAGAACAGTTTCCAACATATAAAAATGAAAATGAAAATCATTTTTTCATGATGTTCATCTTCTGAGACACCACAGCTCTTTATCCTCTATTCTACTTCTTAGTAAATCATTGGCCAAGATGTTTAGTTTGAAAGTCATAAACCTGGAGGCAGTGTTATTCTGAACTCTGAGTAACACTCATCTCCTTCATGCAATTAGTTCATAAGTTCTGACGATCTATAAGTGTAACAGTTTTCAAATGTATTCCCTCCTCTCCATCCCCAGAACCACCGCTCTAGTTAAGCTTCTCAACTTCTCTTACTTGGACCATTGTAACAGCCTCCCAACACTTCTTCCTCCCTCTGATCCAAAGTAGCATTTTTAATATTCAAATGTATGGCTATGACTTCTTTTTATGAAAGTAGCAAATAAAACTTTGCTACTTTCCCCATTGTCTGTAATGTAAAATCCAAACACCTTAGCTTAACATACATGCCTTTTAGAGTCTGGAGCTCTTCAATATCATGCCTTGTTTTGCTACCTCAAGCATATCTTAGAGCTATTTGCAATCTCTCTGCTTATACACATCAGCCTTGAAATCTCCCCTTCACCACTTCTACGTGCTAAACCATATCATTCCCAAGATCTAATGTTACTTCTTACAGAAGGTTTCCTCATCCTTCCTACCCCAGGCAGGTCATGGTCCCTCCTCTGTGCTCTCATAGTGCCACATGCATGTCCCAACCATGTCATATATCAAACACTGTCACAGTTGTGGGCTCGCTATCTGTTGCTTTTACTTAACTGCTACTTGGGACTAGGAACTGACTGACATCCATTAATTTTTAAATTAAAGTTCAGCATGGTCCCTGGCATAAGGTAGCTACTCAACATTAATGATAAATTAGATCTATTTCTTTGGCAGTTATCTAAGAATAGAAACTACACATAAAATTTTGTTGGAATACCAAATTCTTGCAATGAAACGGCTTGGAGATTTTGAATTAAAAGTCAGGTTAGTTGGGAATTATGTATATATATATATATATATATCTCATACATGTGAGTTGTAATTATATAATATCAGAAACTATCTGAGAACCTGTTGCAGTAGTTTATTGTAATCTGATGTATTTAATTTGTTGTTATGACTTCCCAGGCCAAGAGATTTTGCATGGCTTTTAAAGATAAAGTTTCAGAAGACAATGTATTGTCACTGCAGGTTGTGATTCTCCTCCTCTTTCTATCAACCAAACCCCACTTTTGCTCAGGTGGCAGTGAGTCTAGGAAAAAAATTTCCAGTGTCCCTTCCAGTGAGGTTTGGTCATATGATCAACTTCTGGCTAATGAAAATAAGCAGAAATGGTATGTGCCTTTAACATTTGTGCTTATTCATTCCTGGAGGGAGAGCTCAGTGCTGGAATAAAATCACCATCTTCAAAGTACAAGGTAACAACTGTGAGAAAGAAAGTCTTTTTCTTCCCTTCTTACATTGTTATGTAAGACTTTACTCATTTAGCACCTATTTGAGGAGTTTCTTGTGCTCCATCTCCAACCTAATTCCTAATTGATAGAATAATAAATGTTAGAGGTAGTTTACAAATATGAAACAAAGCAAAAACAAGGCCAAGAACATAAAAGAGAACAAAGAATATATTTAACATGAAAAGTTCATGCTACAGTCTATGGGCAGGTCATATATTTGTTTCTAAGATGTCTAAAAGACAATAGAAGACAGTATTTGTAAGAGGAAAAGTCAGCTTACTAAAAACAATGAACTTTTTTTTCATAGCAAAACAATGCAGGTATTTTTTTGCACGCCTCTTTCCTTACAAAAGGGACAGCATGACATGATCAACAATGTACTTGTCAGCATCTTTATAGTAGCAAACATCTCTGGATTATTCTAATAACTAATGGGCTCATCTGAAGTTCAGTGAAGGAAAAGAGTTAGAGTATTCAGACAAATAATGATACATACATTATTCAGGTAATCTTCCATAGACAAGTTTGCTTTAAAATTTTTAGGTGAACCTCAATAGGGGTTCAAAACACTGGTTATAAGGATGTTCATGGAAATTAGTGAGTACCTCCAACAATGCATAAAATATCTAGTCAGAAATGAAGGATACAATAATTAAAATAAACAAAAATTTATAAGGAAAGAAAAGTATGGTGGAAGAAGCTGATAATCAAATCAACAATCTTGAGTGTGAGGAAGCAAAAAAAACTTAACCAGTCACAACATCAAGAAAAAAGAATCCAAAAAAAATTAATAAGGACAGTGTAAGCAGTCTGTAGGACAACTTCAAGTGTTCCAACATTAACATTACTGGTGTACCAGAAGAATAAGAAGAATAAGAGTAAGAGAAAGTGCAAGAATATTGGAAATCTATTTGAAAGAAAACTCCCATAATTTGGTGAAAGAAATAGACACGTAAGTCCTATAAGCTCAGAGAATACCAAACAAGATGGATGCAAAGTGCACACTCCAAGACACATCATAATTAAAATGCCAAAAGGTAAAGATAGAGAATCTTAAAAACAGCAAGATAAAAGCAGTTAGTTACCTACAGAGGAGTTCCCATAAGACTGTCAACTAATTTCTCAAAAGAAACTTGGCAGGCTAGAGGGGATTGGCAAGAAATTTTCAAAGTTATGAAAAGTAGCTTAGACTATTCTACCCACTAAAGATACCACTTAGAATCAAAGGGCAGATAAAGGCTTCCAAGACAAGAGAAACACTAAAGTTCATTATCACCAAAGTCATTATTATATGAAATGATAAAAGGACTTATTTAAGAAAAAGAAAATCAAAATTATAAGCAATAAAATGGCAATAAATACATATCTACCAACTATTGAATCTAAAAAAATGAACTAAGCAAACAAGAAGAACAGAGACAGAATCATGGATACAGGGAACATTTTGATGGTTGCCATAGGGAGGAGAGTGTGGGGGAATCAGTGAAGAGGTAAGGGGATTAAGAAGTACAAAAAAGTAGCTACAGAATAGGTGTGGCCAATTCATAAGAACCTATGCACACCTATGTTCATAGCGGCACTATTTACAATAGCCAAGTACTGGAAACAGCCTAAGTGCCCATCAATGGATGATTGGATCAAAAAACTTTGGTACATATACACAATGGAATTCTATGTAGCAGAAAGAAAGAAGGAACTTGTACCCTTTGCAACAACATGGATGGAACTGGAGAG
>PVIW01000716.1:0-45332 GCA_004026585.1 Noctilio leporinus
ACGGGGTAGGGGGGAGGGAGAGGTAGAGGCAAAGATGGGGAGCAGCTTAGACAAGAACCTAGTATAAAGGAACCATGGACATGGACAACAGGTGGGATTGACTTTGGGGGGAATGGGTGGGTGGGTGGGGGGACAGAGGGGAGCAAAAAGGGGATGGATGTAATACAACAACAATAAAATTAAAAAAAAAAAAAAAATTCCATACAGATATAAAACTCAAAATATGGCCCTGGCCTGGTATTCGGTTAGTGTGTTGTCCCAATATGCCAATGTTGTGGGTTCAATCTCTGATCAGGGCACATGCAAGAAGGACACATAAATGCATAAATAGATAGAACAATAAACCAATATTTCTCTCTCTCAAATCAATAAGTAAAAATTTAAAAACAACTCAAAATATGAGTGGTATGAAGGAAAACTACTTAAAAAACTAACAGCCTAAAAATCAGGAAAGATTTACTTGAAACAAATGTATTTAAGTTGAAACCTGAAATATGAGTTAGTAGTCAGATGAAGAGTTGGGGAGGGGGTAAATATTTTAGGCAGAATGTGTAAATGGGCCCTAATGCAGAAAAAAGCTTAATGTACTGGAGAAATAGAAAGGTTACATCAACAAAATGAAAAGACAACCTACTGGCTAGGAGAACATATTTGCCAATGATATATCCAAAATTTATAAAGAACTCATAAAACTCGGCACATACACAAAATGAATAATCCAATTAAAAAATGAGCAGAGGATCTGAAGAGACACTCCAAAGAGGACAGATAACCAATAGACCTGAAAAGATGCTCAACATCAATAATCATAGAGAAAGGCAAATTAAAACCACAATGACATATCACCTCATGCCTTAAGAACAGCCATCATCAATAAATCCACAAACAACAAGTGCTAGCAAGGAAGCAGAGGAAAGGGAACCCTTGTGCACCGTTGGTGGGAATGTAGATTAGTGCAGCTACTGTAGCTAACAGTATGGAGGTTCCTCAAAAGATTAAAAATGGGACTGATGTATGACCTAGTGATTTCATTATTGGGTATACATCTGAAGAAACCCAAAACACTAATTTGAAAGAATATATGCACTGCTATGTATATTACAGTGTTATTTACAATAGCCAAGATATGGAAGAAACCCAAGAGCCCATCAAAAAATGAGTGAATAAAAAAAGCTGTGATATATGTATAATGGAATATTTCTCAGCCACAAAAAAAAAGAACGAAATTTTACCATTTGTGATAGCATGATGGTAAATATGCTAAGTATTATGCTAAGTAAAATAAGCCAGTCAGAGAAAGATACCATATGATTTCACTTACACATGGAATTTAAAGAACAAAATAAAAAACGAAACAGAAACAGACTCATAGATAAAGAGAATAAACTGATGGCTGCCAGAGGGAATGGGAGTTGAGGGACTGGGTGAAAAAGATGAAGGGATTAAGAAGTACAAACTGATAGTTACAAAACAGTCATGGGATATAAAGCACAGTGTAGGGAATATAGTTACTAGTATCGTAACAACTATGTTTGGTGCCAGGTGGGTAGTGAAAATACTAGAGGAAGCACTTTGTGAAGTTTATGATTATCTAACCACTGTGCTCGACTCCTGAAACTAACAAAAAAAGAAAAAATTGAATGTAAACTGTGAAAAAATAAAAAGCAAAAAAGAAAGATCAAAAGACCAAAGTAGAATGAGCACTCAGGATTGTACATTCTCCAAAACATTGCATCAGTCAACAAAATGTATTAAAGCCATTATGTACTGGGCAAATTAAATTTTAAAAATACATGATAAAGTTCCTGCCCTCAGGGAGTTCTCAATTTAGAACGAACATTAGTAAACAATTACAACAGAAGGTATTAAGTGATTTCTCTGAGAAAGATAATTCCAAAGCTGTGTCTTACAAGGCAAATGGGAATTACCAAATAAAAAGCACTATGGATTTATGATAAAGTATGATGAAATATTAATTGTAGAAACTAGGTGATGACTATATGAGCATTCGCTGTAAAATTCTATTTTTCAGTATGTTTGAAAAAGTGTCAATAGAATGTTGGGAGAAAAATGAAGAATGAAGGACTAGCCATTTAATCAGAGGAAGTATATGTAAACACTTGCAGGTTTGACAGTTCATGTCTGGTTTCAGGAATTGCAAGCAATTCTAAATGGTGAGATACACGTGTGAGAGTGGCAAAAGTAGGCTGTAAAGTAAATGGGGGTTAAAAATCATGAGTTCTAGCTTACTCAAGTGTTTGGATTTTAACCTAAAGGCCATGGGATGCTTATTTGTTCATAGTAATTGAGAATCATTTATGACGCTCTCTCTTCATATGGATAACAAAGTTCTTGGCCATCAACAACATCACTGGAAATAACCATCTAGGAAGCATTTGCATTAGAAACTTACCTGAACTATTTCATTCCCATCTCTGAGATCACAAAGAGGGCTCCTTGGGGGTTTCAAAATCTAAAAATAGAGAATTATTAAAGAAAATCTGGCACATCTATTAATAAGTTCATTTTGTTATACCACGAATGGCAAGGTAAAAATGCTAAAACTCCTGCAAAAATCTCTCAAGTTTCTCAAATTCATATAGTTCAGTGCTATCCTCTGTGGCTTGCTTAACTAGGTACTATCTATTCCCTTCTCCCTCCCTGCCCACCTTCCCCAATTATTTTGCCAATCTGATCCCATGTGGTCTGGATGAAGCTCCATCCCAACATGTAGTCCTGAACAATCTGCACATGATATTCCCTTGGCAACCATGATTGGTTCAAGAATGAGGACTTGACCCATATTGAGATAATCAAGCCAAATAATTCAATCTTGAGGGTTTAAAAATTTTTTTATATATTTACTTTTAGAGAGAGAGGAAGAGAGGGAGAGGAAGAGAGGGAGAGAGAGAGAGAGGAAGAGAAATATCATTGTTAGAAACATTGATCCATTGCTTCTCGTACCCACCTGCCAGAACCTGCAACCAGGCAAGTGTCCTGACCAGGGATGCCATTGACAACCTTTTGCTGAATTAACTGCACAATTAACTGAGCTATACTGGTCAGGGCTGCTTGTTTTTTAGAAACTACTTTTCATGTAGGACTTGAATGTGGAAGTTGGGAGAGCTAGATATACTGTAGTAACCAAGAAGAGCCTATCTAATAATGGAAATTACCCAGAGAAAGTAGAAAGCAGTCAGCAGAAAAAATGACAGGAAAGCCAATTACTGATGATCTTATTGGAATTCCTGGTCACTAAGTCCTGCCTGAAGTCATGCTTATCTTTTCAAAGAATAATAATAAATTATTTATAAATAAAGTCTTTCTTATCTTTGGAATTTTCAATTTTATGACCAATAAATTTTGTGCTCAAATCAGTTTAAGTTGCAATTTTTTGTACTGCTATACAGTTTTATACACCAGTGTGGGTGGGTGGGTGTATTTATTTTTTTAAATCCTCACTCAAGGATATGTTTATTGATTTCAGAGAGAGGGGAAGGAAGAAGGAGTGGGGGAGAGAAAAAGAAAGAGGGGGGTTGGGGGTAGGAAGGGAGAAAGGGAGGGAGGGAGGGGGAGAGAAACAGAGACAGAGACATCGATGTAAAAGAGAAACTTCAATCAGCTACCTCTCATAAATGCCCTGACTGGGCATAGAGCCGGCAACTAGGGAACATCTGGCAATCTTTTGGTATATGGCAGGATGCTCCAACCAACTGAATCACCCAGCCAGGGCTAAATATGTGTTTTTAAAACAGTTTTATTGAAGTATAATTGTACATAGCATATAATTCATAAAATTAGCATAAAACTAATAAAAATTGATAATAAAATACAAATTTTAATATATTTATGAAATTGTGTAACTAGGTCAAATATTCGAGTCATTATCCATAGAGCAATAGATGCCAGTGGTGGTGGGATGGTGACGCCAGTCAAAGTTACTCTTGTATGACATACAGTCATCATTCAAAAAATATTAACAATTAAAAGTTTCTTACTGAAGAATGTCGTCTTCTAACAGGTCTCTCTGTATTGTCACTGAAAGAGGAAAAAGATTTACATATACACTGAAAAAAGACTGAATTTTTAAAAAGCCCACAGCATACCTTATATGCTTTTAAAATGACAATCATTCGCACTTAACATTTGACATGACTTTCACTTAGCAAAATTTTATCACTTTAAATTCAATATTTAAAGTGTTTTAAAATACATATTGTTTACTACAATACCATCTCTTAAAACATAATTAGTACAACATAATTTAAAATATTTACAGAGGCACAATTATAAGATAAATGAGTTATAAATCAAAGGACTCCAACTGGTTTTATTACTGTGTGATTTTTAGACCAGATTTTAAAAATTCAAATGCCTATGGAGGTTACAGACATACTTTAGTAAGTGCAAGGAAAATAGGTGGGGTGGAAACTATAATGGAGTTCCTCCCTGGTCTAAAAGTCATAGCCATTACTCCGCTCAGATTAATTGTTGCCAAGCATAAATATAAACCCAATGATGCCATTGCTGATTTTTCAAGACAAGTTGAAAATCCAGTTATTACATGAACCCTTAAGACTTTGATATTTGGCAACTAATTCAAAAATTAAAAAATATTGCTTAGAGAAAAAATGTAGGTCTCTGATTGTAAACAGGCCACTAGTTTGTGATGTCAATTTTAGACAAATCATTTCATTTCCTTGTGCCTCAATTAAAGAGATGAGACATGGCTTCGAAAGCCTCTCTTAGCTTTGATTCTAGATGAGTTTATATAAAGATATGGCAAGGAAAACCTATCAATAACTTTTTAAGTATTTTCCTATTCTCTTTCAGGGTAAAAAGAAGTAAATGTTACAAAGCCAACAGACTTTACTAGTTGGAGAAGTATAGTTTCCATGATAAGAGTTTAACATTTTTAGAGGCATTGCATGAACTTACTTTTCTTTATTAAGCTCTGAAGACATCGCATCCATCTTTGAAGAAACCCTTTTCTGCAACAAATACATACTATTAGAAAAGGAGAGAAAGAAAAAAGAGAAAGTACAATCCATCCAAGAGATTAAGAGCAGAATGTTGAGTTCAGTATTATTTTCCAGGGGAAGACAAACAAACAAACAAACAAACAAACAAAAACAGAAGAAGAAGAAGGGAAGCAATACTATGGGGCCTAAAGAAAAGAAATTTTGGGGAGTTTAAACTATATACTCTTACAATCAATACTCCTGGAAAATTCTCATATGTAAGATAAAAATCAGTGATTAACTCTGAATGGGATGATATGGACTTCAGGGGTTAAAATAAAAGTTTGCCCTTGTTTATAAAAATGTGTGGATTACATAATAATTCAATCCCCAAATGAAGTAAATTAAGTATTAAAACAATAGATTTGCATAGTATGCATATTTATCTTATGAAAACTCAACTATAAGTATTCAGCAAAATATTTTCAGACATGAAAATGTTTTAAATAGTGTAGCTGATTACTTATAATTCCCTTCAATGAGTGTTTGTCTTGAGAAAAGTGAAATATTAGGCAGAACCTAAGGTTTCCTCAATTGATCTTAGTTTCTAACTACCCATTACTATACAAGATTTTTACTTTATACATTAACTTTTGAACCTCAGCCCTGGGTAAGAAAAAATTCCATTAAAAAAAAATACTGAGAGATTTGACTTAACAATATTAGCATTTCTACCACAACGCTAAATTAATACCATATATTCAAACTATTAGAACCAATGTTCTTATTTAACAATAAGAACACCAATTATTTAAAAGATATATTATTTTACATGCTTTCATCACATATAACAAAAATCAAATTAGGAAACAATTCTTCATAATTCACCTAAAATTCAAACTAAAATAAAATCTGTTTATTTTTAATATCAATATATTCAATTAGCTATCCATATAATAAGCTAATGGGCATCTTCTAGGATTTGATCTCTGAGCCTCTCCTTTTATGCTCCATCACTTTCTCAAGCTTCTCACCTATTTTTCTGGTTTCACTTATCTCCTGTTCACAGGTAACACCCATATCTACTTAAAATAATATTTAAAAATTTTAGCTTTTGTACATTGCATAAAAGTTGACTTTACAAGATTGGTTTTTAAAAACACCTTCAATTTCCTCCTTCTCAAAAGCAATCACTTTCACTACTTTAAGCTAATTATTTTTCATTTTAAAAAAGCTCTTTCCTTGCAACCACCTCCATCTAACATACACAAACATTCATCCTACCCCACCACACCCAGATAAAAACAGTACAAGAAAAGCTTACATGCCAATTTCATTACCATTAATCTAAAAATCCTAAATAAATAGCAGAAAGGAGTCAGCAATTTCTAAAAAGAACATATATCATGGCAGTGTTGGTTTTTTTCCAAAAATACAAAATTGGTTTAACATTAAAAATTTAATTTTACAATTAATCATACTAAGATTAAAATGGAAAAATCATATTATCTTATCATCAGATAAAAAAAAGGTTTGATGAATTTTAACATCCTTCCATGCTTAAAACAAAAGAAAAACTTAGCAAATAGGAACAGAAAGTAAATTCCTTAATCTAATAAACATTTTTAAAAAAACAACAGCACCGGCCCTGGCTGGTAGCACAGTGGATAGGGTGTCGGCCTGCAAACCCAAAGGTCACTGGTTCGATTCCCCAGCCAGGGCACATGGCCAGGTTGCAGGCCAGGTCTCCAGCCAGATCCATGGCTGGAGGTGGGTGAGGGGCAACCATACATTGATGTTTCTCTCCCTCTCTGCCTCTCTCCCTTCCTCTCTCTGTGGAAATGATAAAATCTTAAAAACAAACAAACAAAAAACAGCAACAACCAACTTAATGGTGAAACTTTGAAAACTTTCCCTTTGAGATCAAACAAGTGTAACAGCTATTTCCACTTCTTATCCAAACCATTATCAAGTCTTAGTAGTTCTATTTCTAATATACGAGGTCTGTCCAGAAAAAGTCCAGTCATTGTTAATATAATGAGAATGGTTTGCACAACATTGATGTAACCTGGCAGCCAAAGGGAGTGGACTGGAATGAATATATGTAAACAATGACAACTTCACTGTACTAGTTAGTGGGAGAGGTAGATGCCATTGAGTGAGCATGTGTACTCTGTGGCCATTGCCTTCAAAATGACAGTGAGTAGAACAATGAATCTGCATAAAATTTTGTGTTAAGCTTGAACATTTTTCCATGAAAACTATTCAGATGATTCAGAAGGCTGCAGCTATGGGCAACTGATGATTGGCAGTTTCATCACAACGTATCCACTCATGCATCACATCTCATGCATAGATTTTTGGCAAAACACCAAATCACCCAGGTGACTCAACCCCTCTACAGCCCAGATTTGGTGCCTTGTGACTAATGGCTTTGCCCAAAACTAAAGTCACCTTCGAAAGGGAAGAGACTTCAGAATGTTGAGATTCAGAAAAATATGACATGGCAGCTGATGGCAACTGGGAGAATTGTGTGAGGTCCCAAGGTACCTACTTTGGAGGGACTGAGGTATCATTGTCCTATGTATAATGTTTCTTGTATCTTCAATAAATGTCTCTATTTTTCATATTACATGGCTGGATTCCTTCTGGACAGACCTCATATATCTCAAATCCATTCAATGCTATCTTTAGTGCCATCACCATCATTCAAGCTACCATTATCTCTCACATACAATATTGCAATACCTATCTCACTGGTATTCCTGCTTTCATTCTTATCCCACCCCCAACCAGTCCTTTTCCCACAGAGTAGGGAGTTATCTTCTTAAATATAAATCACATTTAAGACATTTCCCTACTTAAAACCCTTCAAAGGATTTCCATCATACTGAGATAAACTCTTCACCATGATCTAACAAAGCTCTACAAGATCTGGTCTGTTTACCTGGCAGACTTAATATTGCATCTTTTACCCCTGTCTTCCTCACTCACTATGCTAGCCACAGTAGCATTTCTATTCTTCTTGCACATACAAAGCTCTTTCCTGAGTCATTGCATTTATATTTTATTTTCTTGACAAGATAAGCACTTTTTGCCTCCTTTGTAGCATTACCACACTGTAATTGAAAAGTCTGTTATGCAAATTAATTTTCCTGTTATCTCCCCAAATTACCCTTGCCCCAACAGTAAACTATGAGAACAGGGCTGCTGTCTCTTATGTTCACTATTATAGTCTAAGAACCTAGCATAGTACTCATCTGCTGAATGAGTAATTAAGAAAAAGTCTTTACAGTTACCTTTAGGATCATTGATGTGCATCTTTTTCTCCTTTTAGTAATATTTTCAAACTCAGTGACATATTCAAATTCACAGATGATGATATTAAATACTATCAAAGCCGAATCACCTAAACATTGTGGCTGTTTGAAATCCTCATCGAGCATCATTCCTGTCTAACATACAGACTAGATGGCACTTAAGTGATGCGATTAAAAAATTATTAAAGTTTCCTTTTAAAACTACTCTATTTATTACATAACTGTAACTTCCAACTTTTAACACAAATAGGAGACCCCAAATCCCTATATTAAGCCTCATTTATAAAATTCAATTCTGTTATGGCTGAACTCATGATCACTGCCACATTAGTTGATTATCGATTGGTTTCAAAACTGCATCTGGAAACTAGGGGTACTACAGCATATTCATAGAGGTGTCGCGGGATATTTGAAATGTTTGTGAGAAACAGCAATTCTCAATATCTGTCAGGCACTGTGTGAACTACTAGCTCAAAATAGTATCTATTTGGCATTAGTTTGATAACAGATTATTGCAAAGCTGGGTCTTTGCCAGATGCTGTGACATAAAGCAGTTCTTTTAATCAATGTGGTATAGTAAAGGAGGGAGGCAGTGTCCAATCTGATTCCAAGATTTGAGAAGTTGTACAATGTTCAATAGGCACGGATATCCAATTAGTAAATAATTGTGATTATTAAGAATAAAATTAAAATCTTTTCCTTCAATGTATGCATGTTATTTTTTTCAAATAGCTACTATATAGTTAGGAAATTAATTTATTTCAACTTAATAACAAGTTCCAAAGCTGTTTGGACCTATCTATTAAATGGAATCCTTAGGTACTTCTTTTTTTTTTTTTTTTTTTAAGATTTTATTTCATTATTTTTAGAGAGAAGCAGAGAGGGAGAGAGACATCAATGTATGGTTGCGCTTCACCTGCCTCCAGCCACAGACCTGACTGGAGACCTGGTTTGCAACCTGGTTATGTGCCCGGCTGGGGAATCGAACCTGCGACCTTTGGGTTTGCAGGCCGGAGCCTTACCCATTGTGCTACCAGCCAGTGCTAGGTATTTCTTTCAGCCTAAGGGCACCATAAGCCAAGGAAGTTTGGAAACTACTAAATAACCCAGAGCTCTGCAAACTATAAACTATGGCTACTGGGCCAAATGGGTTCTTAAAAGTGGTTTTTCACATTTTGAATGGGTTGTAGAAAACAAAACACAACAACAAATGAAGAATATGTGACAGAGACCATGCTAGTGACCATGTAGCCTGCAAAGCCTAAAATATTTACTTTCTGGCTCTTTGTCCACTTCTGCATTTACACTTCCAATAACTAGCAATAATATGTTCCATAGTGTCTACTGATACAGGCTCTGGACTGGTACTCTCCAATACAGTAGCCAAGATTAAATTAATTATAATAAAATTTAAAATTCTGTTCTTCAGTCACAATGGACACATTTCAGATGCTCTATAGTCATATGTGACTAATGGGTACCGAGTTCAACAGTGCAGATATAAAACATTACCATTGCCACTGGAAGTTTTATTAAGACAACTATCCTATGAATAACTAGAATATTTAATACAGTTCCTCATTTATCATCAAACACATCATTAATGTTACCACTCCAAACATTTTTACTGTTTTCATCTCTTCGACATCTTATAAACATTTTCAGCCATCAAAGAGTCAACGCCACCAGACAGGGCTTGTAAACTCCTTTAGATCAGGGAGTCTGAATCATCCGCTCCCATCCCTAGCATAAGAAAACAAGGAACCCAATAAGTACCTTAAGAACTTGATTGATCTAACTCAACTGAAGTGAAAACTTTCATCCTAGTGTCTAGAGTAAGCTCTGCTTAGTTTTCTCTGACATCTCTAGGAACTTATCTTTAAAATGTCAATAGGCAAACTTCTAGAATTCTTTCTTAAACGCTAATATTGAGATAAAGAGCAAGGAGAGGGGCTTCAACTCTTGAGCTAATAATGAACAGAGAAAGATTTATAAAAATTCCTTTGCGGCATACTAATACTGGTTTATTTACTAATGTTACTTTATCTGCTGGAAACCGGAAATCTGTTCGGGGCTGTCGGCACTCCAGACACTGTAAATAAACCACCACAAGCCCAGAGGTTAAAATCACTTACTGCTGTCACTTCATTTGTACGTGAGAAAAGACTGAGTCAGACTTACAAACAGCTGAGAGCTCCCCTGAGCGGAGCTGCAGGGATGCGAGGAACAGTCCGGGAACGCGGGCAGAAGGCAGCCTGGCGCCGCGGACTCGGAGACCAACGCAGCCGCGGATAAACTAGCCGAGCGGGCACAAGGGGCCCAGGCTGGAGGGGACGCGCTTGGGAGGAGGGAGGCGGCACAAGGTGCAGGCCTAGGTGAAGCCTCACTCAGGGCCTAGCGCGTCCGTAGGCCGCGGGGCTGACGGGGCGTCCCTTGCCTACACCACCGAACGTTTCCAGCGCTCAGACTAAACCTAAAGCCCCCCTGCCCCACCCCCGGAGCCCAAAACTAAAGGGTCATTTTCTTTACCAGCCGTAGCCTCCAGCTTGACAAATTCTCCTACGACTCGTTTTGGGTCTGCGGTCCTCAAAGAGGTCGCTCACCAGCGGCTCTTCCCGTTGCGGCGCCCAGGCTGCCTCCGGCTGCATTCAAATCTAACCGCCTAGACGACGCGCAAGCGCAAAGCCGCTGGAAGTGTCGGCTCCGCCCCTCGGGCGCCAGAAGGGTCCCTTCCGAGGACTCCTTTAATCCAGCTCCTTCCCAGCCAGTATGCCAATTTGATACCCTTCAGTGTTTCTCATTTTCTACCGAATTTTCTTTTGTTTTCCCCATTAAGATCCCCCTTATCATGGGAGCAGCCATCTTCTTTTGGTTACTTGCTGTAAAAATAGATCGGCTCTTTGCTTCCGTACAAAATGGCTTCCGCACAAATTGGGAGATTGCGTCACATCCCCCTGGTATTACTCCCTATAGCTACCGGGAACACCCCGGCTTCTGGGACGAGGTGGCCGAGTGGTTAAGGCGATGGACTGCTAATCCATTGTGCTCTGCACGCGTGGGTTCGAATCCCATCCTCGTCGAAGCTTGAGTTTTGCCTCGGAGTTGAACGGAAGAATACATTTATTGTGGAGATGATAGTTGAATAGATTTCAGTTTTGATTAGTAGTCAATTTACTCCAGGATGACTAATCGAGTTTGAAGTATGTAAAACACGGCTATTGGAGCGTTCTGATCTCGCAGATGAAGAAAAGGGATGGATTGCTGACTGTGCAGCCACTGATCAATTTGGATGTGAATAATCTTCATTTTAAGGCTGGTGTAATGGCTTTCGCTAACCTTCTGCAGATTCAGCATCATAATGACTACCTGGTAATGCATTTTGGTCCAAGAGCGCCTAACATAGGATGCAGTTGCTGAAGCATATTAAACAAAAGAGGTATATTGCCTGTTGCTTTAGAAAAGCATATTCTTAGTTTTGACACTGGAGATGTAGTTCTTAATGACGCCGCTCAAATTATGTGATTGCTGCGTGTAAAAGAGCTCAAAGAGCTAGAGATAAAACATTCATGAAGCCGTAGCAGCTGTCCAGACAATTATTGCTGATCCAGGCAGACCTCAGACGATAAAGTTGGAAGAGGAACATTTAAGGCTTTCAGCCTCACCTATTTAATACATTTGGGAACCGTATACACTCCTGCATGTGTTTTGAAATCAAACATCACATTTTCAAGGGAAGAATCCCAGAAAATTGACTGTGTTCTAGAGAAAGGGATTTTCTGGGAATCAGAAAATGGCTATGCTGGAATTTAGTTTTTTATATGAAGTAAACTACAATCTTTTTATATGAAGTAAACAAGTGCATACAATTCTAGGATTATTGCCATTCCTATGTAAGTTCAATGTTGATCTGCTCCATATTAATTAACCTAGCTCTTAATTTTTTTAAAGCTAGCTCTTGATTGAGGGGCTTCAATTGTTGTGGACTCTTACCCCAGTGTTTTTAATACCTGTCCTTACTATGAAATATCAGGTTTCACTTCAAAAGCTACCTGGAGACACAGAGAGTTCAGGATTCTCTTCTATCTCCCAGCAGGCTGCAAGAAAAATATACACTGGGAAACTAAAATGATGTTGATAATCTGTAACCTGGGTACTACACATGTAGAAAAGCCAGAGACTGAAGACCTGAAATATGGCTACCTTCCTAGAGGAGAACAAAGTGTTAAATCCTCTCTTGGATTTAAGTGAAGAGGGAGGCACGAGGAGCAGAAAAAGAAGACAGAGTCTCCTCTAGAAAGAATAAATCTACTTAGATTTATTCAACTCACATTTAGCAAGCTTTTTTTTTTTTAAATTTTATTGTTGTTGTATTACATCCATCGCCTCTTTGCTCCCCTCTGTCCCCCTCCCCACCCACCCATTCCCCTCAAAGTCAATCCCACCTGTTGTCCATGTCCATGGTTCCTTTATACTAGGTTCTTAGTAAGCTTTTTTTTTATCTACCATTTATCTACAAGCATCGCAATGAATTACACCACTTTAACTCACCATAACACTATCATCATGATAGATATTTTTATTACTCCATTTTATAGCTGAAGACACTGGGTGATAAACTTGCCCAAGGTTAAACAGCTTCTATTATTGTAGGAAGGGGCAGTGTGACTCAAGTGTGTTAGCTCTGGTGACTGACTCTTAACCACCATCCAATCCCATGCTGGATATTAATAGACAGGGTTCATCAATCCCTTATAGTAATGGTTTGCAGGTTCTCTCCACCCACCATGTTAGTCCAGAACCTGGCACCTGGCAGGTACTTCAGCAAGGTTTGCAGCTCTGAGGGTGGAAGGCAGTAAGTAACTCCCACTTGGCTGGCTCCGCTCCTCTCTCTTATATTTGTATCCCTTGGGAATACTGATATCTCCCTGGGTTGAGGGCTGGGAGTCACCCCAGCACCTGTCTTCAGCCTTGCTTTCCAATCCATTCACTACCCTGCTGCTAGAAGGGCTTCGATACAGGTTCTACACACTCCCAAAGGACCATGGATAGCATTTAATTGGTTATTTGGTTGAGAAAAAATGAATCCTTCTTTTCACTAATCTCTAATTGAACACACTTCCTTCAATAAAGATAACTAACTAATCACAGTAGTAATGTTACCCTTACCTGTGATTTTTGTACCAGTATAAATCATGGACATTTTTATATCACACTACCATTGTTGCTTTATGCTTATTACTTCAAATACTGGTAGTTATTGGACCTGCCAGTAAACCTTGTAATGGCATTAATTCATAAAGAAGTACAAATATTATTATATCGTTGTATCACAGATTTAAAAAAAAGATTTTTATTTATTATTTTTAAGAGAGAGAGGGGAAGGAAGAGGGGGAGAGAAACATCAATGTCTCGTTGCCTTTCACCTGCCTTCAGCTACGGACCTGGCTGGAGACCTGGCTTGCAAGCCAGGTTATGTGCCCTGGCTGGGAATTAAACCAGAGACCTTTGGGTTCGCAGGCTGGCGCCTTATCCACTGTGCCACCAGCCAGGGCCTATATCACAGATTTAAAAAAAAAACAAACAAAAAACAAATTTCAAGCCCTGGCTGGTAGCACAGTGGATAAGGCACTGGCCTGAGAACCCAAAAGTTGCAGGTTCGATTCCCCAGCCAGGGCACATAACCAGGTTGCAAACCAGGTCTCCAGTCAGGTCTGTGGCTGGAGGCAGGTGAAATGCAACCATACATTGATATCTCTCTCCCTCTCTGCCTCTCTCCCTTCCCCTTTTTCTAAAAATAATGAAATTTTTTAAAAAATTTAAAAAAAAAAATATTTCAGCCGCGGCTGGTGTGGCTCACCACACAGTGGACTAAGTGCCAACCTGCAAACTAAAAAGTCATGGGCTCGATTCTCAGTCAGGGCACATGGCTGGGTTGTGGGCCAGGCCCCCAGTTGGGGATGTGCAAGAGGCAACCAATCAATGTTTCTCTTCCTCTCTCCCTGCCTTCTCCTCTCTCTGAAAATAAATACATAAAATCTTTAAAAATATATTTTGATTACTGTATTCCAATATAACTGGATTGCCTTTTTAGTCCAACAAACTTAATTCTATTCATTTAAAAACAGTATTCTGGGCCCTGGCTGGTGGATAAGGGGCCAGCCTGCAAACCCAAAGGTCACTGGTTTGATTCCCAGCCAGGGCACATAACCAGGCTGCAAGCCAGGTCTCCAGCCAGGTCCGTAGCTGAAGACAGGTGAAAGGCAACCATACATTGTTGTTTCTCTCCCTCTCTGCCTTCCTCTCTGCTTTCCTCCCTTCCCCTCCCTCTAAAAATAATAAATAACATCTTAAAAAAGAGAAAGAAAACATCTTCCTAGTTCATTAAAAAAAAAAAAAAAAAGATACTGATCTTAAGCTTTCCCTGAAATAGGCCTTGTTCTCGCTCCCTTAGACCTTCACAGAAGCTGTCCTTACTCATCCACCTGGAATAAGCACCCACTTTCCTAATCTACTCCTGAGTGGATGGCTCCTGCTCCTCCTACAGCTTTCAGTTTAAATGTCATCCCCAGCAACAAGCTTCCCATAGTTCTGCAACCTACAGCTTCTCCATAGATTTCCTTCAATTAGTTCATGTGCTCTCTCTTGCTTCAGGGCCTTTGGTCTCCTAGGTGCTCCTGAAGTTCCTGGGTTTCCCCCAGCATTTGCCAGACAGTATTTAAATTGCCTTTTAGTGCTGCACCATCTCTAAGAACTAGTAAGGCTGCATCATTTTTCTTAGTTTTGCCTCCTTCTTGTAGTGATGACTTCCTATGGGAAATGGATAGGTCTATCAATGTGTCCAGTATCTTCAAATAAAAAGTGAGTGGATTCTCTTCTCAAAGGAAAATCATCAGCTATGGAAATGCTGGAAGTACAAAATACAAATCATTGGAAGTATCTGAAGGAAAAAAAAAAAAAAGAAATTTTGAGTGGAAACTCACTTTTCTATTTCTCATTTCTGTACCTGTTTTCATGCCTAGTTTATTTGTGGTTTCTTTCACATGAAATTGCAGTCAGACTTATTACTGACAGTCCATTGTTTTGCATTTATGATCTTTTGATCTATAAGAACCATTTTTACCTTTTTTAAAGAGAATCAAAAGGACCAACAACATGTTAGATTATTTAAAAGCCTAGGGCGAAAGATACTTAATTAGTAATGGAAAAAGCATTTTATAAGCTAAGGCAATATGAGAGTTAGAGCGCCACCTGCTGGAGCAATAGCAACTGCAAGACTTGGACAAGGTAGGTCTACAGGAATGGCTGCTAGGTTTGGAAAGATCTCCATCACTCCCTGGAGTTTGTCAACAAACCACAGCTCAAGGAAACCATTCTCTATCAACACCAGGGTTCCTCTACACTAGCCTATTCTGAACAACTGCAGGACCCTTCAACGTCTGGAAGACCATGTGAGAAAGATCCATTGCACAATCAAATGGATTATCAAGATATTCCAGCTCTTTTACCACTTCAATGCCAGAAAATAGTTCTTCATTCTCTGCGTCCAGCTTCAGGAAGAAGACCTATTCTGTCTAGACAATGAGGTGCTCTTGGAAGAACTGTCCAGTGGTTGGTTGGTGATGGCTTGTAGTGGGGTAGGCCCTTATGTGTCAGCAGCCTCTTATATGACATAACTCTGAGGGAAGAATTGAAATTAATGGACTTTTCTTTTTGCTTGTTTGCCTACAGTTTTATTTAACTCTTTCAAGAAAAACTCAAGACTCCAGGCTGCAAGACATGCAAAGAGTGAGTGTGAGAGGCAGGCAGTGACAGATGTGAACTTAGTCTGCTTCTTACCATTAGGAAGTGTGGTCCCACTGGAGGACCATCTCTGGGAAGACAGTCATGACAAGGCTTAGAGAGGTTCAAGAATGAATTCAAGTATTTTTTTTTTTTTTTAAGATTTTATTTAGAGAGGCAGAGAAGTAGAGATACATCAATGTACGGTTGCCTTTCACCTGCCTCCAGCTACGGACCTGGCTGGACACCTGGCTTGCAACCTGGTGATGTGCTCTGGCTGGGGAGTTGAACCAGCAACCTTTGGGTTCCCAGGCTGGCACCTTATCCACTGTGCCACCAGCCAGGGCTCTGGATTCAGGGCTTTTCCTCCAAGTCTGCAAGACCAATCCAAAACATTCTTCTTTGTGCAAGTTATGAGTAGCATACTATCATGTGAAAACATCCACCTTGCTATATTACTGCTTCTGGGGACGTCTACTGTGCTGAAAATGAATTTTTTTCATATTGAAGATCAATAGAGCAAAAATGGAAACCTAGTTTATGGTAATCTTGCTTAGGAAATACAAAATGAATCAACACCAACACGCTAGAGGAAACGGGGAATAGCACTTGTAATACCCATGCTTTTTATCATCTGCTGTAATAGCTATGGATATTTAACAAATAAAAACCAGTTATACCTTTCCTTCTAATAATTTTGAAAAGGAGCAATGCACCACATTTTAAATTTCAAAATAATTTGAAATCTCCAGAATGAAGTAAATCTGGGTTGACTAAAACCCCAATAGGGTGAAGTTAATGGATGAAGGAAGGCAAGACCTGGGGATACAGCCTGATTCCATCAAGTTAGAAACAGAAATAACAATTCCTTTTTTGATTGTGATAGTATGGAGTAGGAAGGCTTTTGTTTTTGTTTTTTGTATCTTCACCTGAGCACAAGCTTGTTGATTTTAGAGAGGGGAAGGGAGAGAAACATCGATGTGAGAGAGAAACATTGATGACTGGTTGACTCTCAAACATTCCCTGACAAGGGACCAAACCCACAAACAGGTATTTGCCCTGACTGGGAACCGAACCCAAAACCTACCCTTTGGTTTGTGGACAAGGTTCCAGTCAACTGCCCACACCAGCCAAGGTACTAAGTTTTTTTTATATTCCTCTTTGGGCTAAATAAAAAGTCCTTGGCTCTAAGGACATTTACCCCAATACCTTTTACAGAGATCATTATCTGAATGTTTTGATTTTTAATTTATTGATGAGAGAGAGAGAGAGAGAAAGAGAGAGAGAGAGAGAGAGAGACTGATTTGTTGTTCCACTTACTTGTGCTTCATTGTTGATTCTTGTATGTGCCCTGACCAGTGACTGAACCCACAATCTTGGTATATTGGGACAATATTCTAACCAACTGAGCAACAAGCTGGAGCCTTATATTTATCAATTATAGATTAAATTTCTTCAGTAAATGCTTAGGTGTTACTGATGGACCAATAAAGGCTGCATTTGTTATAAACTATGACAGCATACTAAATGATACTAAATGATAAAAATAGACCACTAGAAAAGCCTGTTTTCTCAATGATCAACTTTCTATTGCTAGCAATTATAACTATTGATTTAAAATTCTGATTTTTAAAAAATTTTATTGTTGTTGTATTACATCCATCCTAATATTCTGATTTTTAAAACCTTGATTGAAATAGAAATTTCAATGTAGATTGAAAAGGATTTTTCTTACAGCTTTTAAAAAACTGAAATAGCTAGTTGGCTGGGGTTTCTGTGTACTTACTGAAAGGATCACTTCCAATCAACTCTCCTTTCAATGACTATCAGTAATCATTTTTTGGTATAACCTAGCAAGTAACACAGGCAGTCTTTATTTTAGCCCATGATGAAGGACTTAATTTTTTTTTTTGCTGAAACAACAGAAATGGTCCCCTGGTTCTGGTGACTAGAAGTCTGAGATTGAGGTGTCAGCAGACAGGCTATGACTGGTAAAGAAAATGACCTTTTTGTTCTGTGCTCTGAGGTTTGGGGGTGCTTTAGTTTTGGATTACTGCCACGACTCCATGGTGAAGCTGACCCAACTTCTTTTGCTCATTTTTATCATTCTAGTCTTTAAAAACTATTTTACCCATAAACATGTGCAAGAATTCTAACAAAGGGCTTTTGCTTTTTTCCCTAATGTAGAGGTAAACAGTAATGAAGACACCTGCATTGTAATAACAAACCGTTCCTCAAAGAAGTATGCCAAACTGCTAGAAAATGTCACTTAGGCATTGGATTTGAATAACAAAATTGAGGAGGGAAGATCAACTGTGGAACAAAAATATACTTGTATGAAACATTCAAATGCAGAGCAAAGAGCCTAAAATGGAGGAAGGCAGAGAGCCTAAAAATGCCAATGACAAAGAGGAAAAAAATAAAAATAATAATAGAAAATAAAAAGCCAGCCCTCGCTGGTGGCACAGTGGATAAGCCGCCAGCCTGCAAACACAAAGGTCGCTGGTTCGATTCCCAGCCAGGGCAACATAACCAGGTTGTAAGCCAGGTCTCCAGCCAGGTCCATAGCTGGAGGCAGGTGAAAGGCAACTATACATTGATGTTTCCTTCCCTCTCTTCCTTCCCTTCCCTCTGAAAAATAATAAATAAAATATTTTTAAAAATGCCAATGACAAAAAAAAAAAAAACAAAAAAAACTGCCAATGACATTAAACACTCCACAACCCATGTTTTTGTTTTTGTTTTTTAAGTTTTTATTTATTATTTTTAGAGAGGGGGAAGGGAGGGAAACAGAGAGGGAGAGAAATATCAATGTATGGTTGCCTTTCACCTGCCTCCAACTACGAATCTGGCTGGAGACCTGGCAACCTGGTTATGTGCCCTGACTGGGAATCAAACCAGTGACCTTTGGGTTCGCAGGCTGGCACCTTTCCACAGAGCCACCAGCCAGGGCCCCATGTGTCGTTTTAACCTAAAGATTCTATTGGTTAACTTATACAATAATTCTTATTAATAACTTGAGAAGTTAAAATCTTCAAAGTGACAAAACCAAACTGATACAGCATCCCTAATTATTGGTGCACCAATCACATCACTTCCCTGGGTTGCCCCAGTTATTAAATCCTCAAATTTTAAATTATTCTATAACACCCAGTAGAAGACTATATGTAAATCAGATTCAATATTTGGCTGTATTTCTCCAAAGGGATTTGTTTGGAAATGCAGCCTTTGGTTTAGTTTTAAATAATAATCATGTTAGTGTTGCTGACTTAAATTTCCTCACTACTGGGAGGAAAACCTAGTTAACAAGTTAATAATGGATACAGCCTCAAAAGGATAATCACCATGTCAAAGACTACCCATTCCTGGAATTAAAAAAAAAATTATTTATGGTGTCTAGTCAAGTTTCATAGCATATATACATACACATATATTTATATGTAGCTATATTATACATTCACATTTCTATTCATACAGTAAGAACTCATTTCCAATAGTTTATATCATGCCTCGGGCACCATGGCTCAGTTGGTTAGGCATCATCTGGCAAGGAGAAAGTGGACACCGGTTCAATTACCGGTGAGGACACATGCCTGGGTTGTGGGCCAAGCCCATGGTTAGGGTGAGGCTGCCAATCACTGTTTCCCTGCACATGGATGTTTCTCTCCCTTTCTTTCCCCCTCCCTTCCCTTCTCTCTAAAAATAAATAAATAAAATCTTTTAAAAGTAATTATGGCCATTTATCCCAGCAGCAGATGGGATGCTGGCCCATAAACAAACAAACAAATAAATAAATAAAATCTTTTAAAAAATAGTTTATAGCACAACATATGGAAAGAGTTAAATAAGCAGTGCAAAGCAATTTACCTTTTCCTAGAAATGTAATGTTACGTCTACATTTTAAGAAAGCTGATAAGTAGTTTGCTCTTATGACACCGGGTAGGAATGCTGAACTATTGCCTAGCAGCTTTATTAAAAAAGAAATAAGTTAATTAAAAAAATAAAAAGAAAAAAGAAAAGAAAATGTTTAGCTTGACCTTTGCTCTTCTCCATATATTGGGGATGGGGGATAGACAGAAGGGAGAGAAAATCAGTTAACTTTACAAAACTGATGATTTTAATAGTTATAAGAAATGAACTCAATTCCATTACATTTTAGATTTGAACAGCTTTCAAAAACAAACTATTAAGGTGCTTATCTGAATAATGACATTACAAAAACAAGTCAAGATTGTGCATAAAGTATCCAAGAATATCACTGTGGTTTTACCTTGGATCTAGAACCATGGTCTGTTACAAAAGTAGATCATATGTACAAAGGTCTAAAAAACATTTTTCAGCTAAAGACAGCAGTTCTTTTAAAGAGATATCCTCAGCAATCCAGTCATTAGTAGACTTTAAGAATATAAGTTCATGACAATGCTGAAGAATATATTTTATTCAGTAGAGTCATCTCCAACTATGTGACTATGATTTTCTCATATTCCCCAACCTCAGCTACCTCTGCTCATAACTCTGCTCAGACTCCTTTCTGCTCATAACTAAAGTTGCCCAAGTTGCTGCTATTATTTCCCACTAGGAGGATTATAAATCTGCCTGACATTTCTTTGGTCCTGCTAGAGATTTCTTGGTGAACCCGAAAGTTGTATCTTCATTAGCTCTCTTTTGACTGACTTCAACCTTCTGCATATCTCTAGGATGAAGTTACTGTGCTCTTATAGAAGAAGGAATGTAGAGAAGATCCTTGATTAAAACACTGGTATTATTTGTTATATTTAATGCAACAACTTTAATCTTGTTCTCTTCTGTTTATCAGGCCTTGCTGTTTTACCCTGGAGAGCCAAGCAAAGTTGTCTGATATAAAACTTCAGACCCTGTGCAAAGTACTGCAGCCTAATTTTAAAATCTTTGAGCTTTTCTGCATTCAGTTTGACTGTTAAGAAATCTGGAAATTTTCAGTCCAACTGTTGGAAGCTGTACAACAAACATTCCATATAACTGAATTGCAGCTTGAGTTCTTTGTTACCAGGTTCTCCCATTTTCTGCTTCTTCTGGAGGGAGAGGCATGTGCTCCAATAATTTATCTGTTTCCTTCAATTTGTTTCTAGCTTTTCCATGTCACCACAAAATGAACTCATCTCCATCAGCAGTTTCAATACCTCCAACTGTACATATATTGAGACTCCCACTGAAATAGTCAAAAGAGCTGAAGTTAGAGTGAACCTTCTTACAGAAATAAATCACAGACTCCGTAGAAAGCACACTTTGAGAGAAGAGGGACATGGCCTGCACTGGAAGAGCATGGCCACACATTTGGGGTTTGATGGGTTGAAAGTTTGTTCCAGGACAGCCTGTTTAGCTACCAACTCTACAAGATGCTGTCTTCCATTCATTGTCTATAAGCTTTTTAACCTAGGATAATATCTTCATGAACAGGACAAATTCTTCTCCAGTCTCATCTTCTAGGAGCTTTTTGGATTCAATTAGTTTAAGTTCCTTTACTTTCTTTGTTAAGACTTCATCTGAAGGTGCTGGCCTGCAAACCCAAAGGTTGCTGGTTCAATTCCTGAGCCAGGGCACATAACCAGGTTGCAAGCCAGGTCTCCAGCCAGGTCAATAGCTGGAGGCAGGGGAAAGGTAATAATACATTGATGTCTCTCTCCCTCTCTGCCTCTTTCTTTTCCCCTCTCTCTAAAAATAGTAAATAAAATCTTTAAAAAAAAAAAAAAAAAAAAAAGACTTCATTTACAAAAAAGTCAAGTTTTGTAGAAAGGATTATGATTGCTCATTCTTTTAGCAGTATCCTCTCCTTGAAGGAGTTGGATGAATAAGCCACCTAAAGTCCTTTCTGCATCCATCTTAAAGTTTACAGGGCATGGTTCATTAAGTTAAACTCTGCAGTCATCCGTTTGCAAAAGTTGGGTTAGAATATCTGCCACTCGGGGAAGATTTTCTCCAGTGGCAACTGGAGGAAGCTCTTTAATTACTTGCTGGTGAATTGAAACACCTTGATCCTCACAGAGGACTAACTGTGCATTGATAACAGAAGCAGCCAATTCTTGAAAGTGTTCAAGGAATTTTTATATAAACTGAGCTACTAATCTTTTCTCCTTTCACACCATCCAATGTTATCTGACAAGCCCACTTGCTCTGTGCCATTGGCTATGATGTCATAATTGCAGTAAGCCTCCTTCACCGTCAGAATCGTGATCCACGGGCCCAAGGCTCACTCCTGGTGTCATTGTAATCCTCACTGGTGCCTCCCTTGCTTCTGAAGTTCCCAAAGCCCACAAGCCACACTATTATGCTTCCCGCTGCTGCCAGTCACTTTACTAGTCAATTCTTAATTGTTCTGATGTAGTTAATAACTGATCAAATTGTTGCAGTTTTGAAAACATGGACAAGCTTCAAATAGAGTACACAAAGGTTTTAGAGGAGAAGTAAAATTATCTCCATTTGCAGATATGAAAAAAAATACATGTACTTTTAAGAATACATACACCCATTAGGATGGTTATTATTAAAAAAAAAAAAAAAAGGAAAAGGAAAAACAGAGTAAGTGTTGGTAAAATGTGGAAAAATTGGAACCCTTGCCCATTGTGAATAGGATTGTAATACTCCATCGTGTGTATATACCACATTTTGTTATCCATTTATGGACACAGGCTGCTTCTACCTTTTGACAGTGGTGAATAGTGCTTCTGTGAACACAGGGGTGCAAATACCTCTTAAATATCCCCTTTCAAGACTCTTGAGTATGTATCCAGAAATGGTATTGCTGGATTATGTGGTAGTTCTACTTGTAATTTTTGGAAGAATTTCCATACAGTTTTCTATAGTTATAGAAAGCGAATATTTAAGAGGTATTTGCACACCTCTGTTCACAGAAGCACTATTCACAATAGCCGAAAGGTAGAAGCAGTCTGTGTCCATAAATGAAAAGATAACAAAATGTGGTATATGGACTAAGTATTATTCAGTCTTAAAAAAGAAGGCACCCTGCCCTGGCTGGTGGTTTAACGGATAAGGTGCTGGCCTGTGAACCCGAAGGTCACTGGTTCGATTCCCAGCCAGGGCAACATAACCAGGTTGCAAGCCAGATCTCCAGCCAGGTCCGTAGCTGGAGGCAAGTGAAAGGCAACCACACACTGATATGTTTCTCTCCCTCTCTGCCTCTCTTCCTTACCCCTCTCTCTGAAAATAATAAATAAAATCTTTAAAAAAAAAGAACCAGTAAATGCATAAATAAGTGGGGGGGAGGGAAGGAATCCTGTCACATTACAACATGGAGGTACCTGGAGGACATTATGCTAAATGAAACAAGCCAGTCACGAAAGGATAAAAGTGTATGATTCCACTTATATGAAATATCTAAAGTAATCAAATTCATAGAAACAGAAAGTAGAATAGTTACCAGGGCCTTGGGATAGAAGAGAAAAGAGAAGCACAGTTTCAGATTTGCAAGAGGAAAAAAAAGTCTGGAGATCTGTTTTACAACAATGTGAACATACTTAACATTACTAAACTATACACTTTAAAATGTCCAGAATGGTAACTTTTGTTATGTGTTTTTTACCACATAAAATTTTAGATTTAAAAAATATTATCACCCTCTTTTACAGGAATGAAATCAAAACAGTATGGTATTGGTGGAGATCAATGGAAAAGAATCAAGAGTATCAAGATCATTCAATAGGGGAAAGAACAGTCTCTTTAATAAATGGTGCTAGTGTTCCCAAACAGCAAGTGGGGTCCTGCTGCCTGCTGCCACCCTCTAGACAAAATTCCAGAGGCAAAGGTTTAGTGAAAAAGGAAAGGAGTCTTTATTCAAAAGCTTCACAATTTTGGAATAATAGCTTTCCACATGCATTAGTCACCTAAATCTATCAACTAAGGTTAAATTCTTTTAATACCTGAGTTCTCCTATCATTTCCCAGTGTTAGTTTTCAATTATATTATTTCTATAGGATTAGTTTACAAACTAAAACATAATATACAAAAGCTACACAATTTTGAAAGAATGGCAGGCTTCTGCCTCAGAGCTCATCCCCTCTAGAACACCCAAAGGAGAATATAACATGCCACCCTCTGCTAGACCAGTCTGATCCTGGGCTCTGCCTAGAGTTCCTTCCCTTCCAACATATCGGCTTTTGGAAGATAAAGGCAGCTTCAGCATGATCATCCAGGCATCCTGAGGAAGAAGCAAGAGCCAGACAGCGAGCCATAGAGCCAGCCTGAGAGTCTCAGAGCCCTTCTTTTATTTCAAATCTTCTAGACCATAATTTCATGCACTCTGGAAGCATTCAGCTTCTTAGCCAATCCCATCCTAGATGGTTTACCATTCCCTCGGGCAACCTTCTCCTACAGCCCCCTTCCCAACTCCTCCCCAGTGATCTGATCAGATCTCTCAGTATCACTAGGCAAAGTGGGTATTAACCTGTACAGAAAGAAGCTGGACCCCATATAAAAAAATAAAAATGAGCCCTGGCTTGTGTCACAGTGGATAAGGCGCCAGCCTGCGAACCCAAGGTCAGCACTTGTTCGATTCCCCAGCCAGGGCACATAGCCAGGTTGCAAGCCAGGTCTCCAGCCAGATCTGTAGCTGGAGGCAGGTGAAAGGCAACCATACACTGATGTCTCTCTCCCTCTCTGCCTCTCTCCCTTCCCCTTTTTCTAAGAATAATAAATAAAATCTTAAAAAATAAATAAAATAAAAATAAGATGGATCAAACACCTAAATATAAGAGCTAAAATTATAAAACTCTTAAAAAAAATACAGAGGTAAATCTCCATGACCTTAGATTTGCCAATGGATTCTCAGACAACACTAAAAGTACATTCAATAGAAGTTGGACTGCATCAAAATTACACTTGTCAAAAGCACAGGCAGCAAAAGGCAACAAAAATAGACAAGTGAGACTACATCAAGCTAAAAAGCTTCACAGCAAAGAAAGAAATGAAAGTGAAAGGCAACCTATGGAAGAAAATACCTGGAAACCGTATTTACTGTTAAGGGGTTAATATGAAAAAATTTAAGAAACTCCAACTCTATAGCAAGACACACACACACACACGTACATAAACACACACAAGTAAGACAATTAAAAAATGAGCAAAGAATATGAATAGGTATTTCTCCAAAGACATACCAGCAACTAGCTTTAGAGAACTTCAAGGTTGAACAAGAAGGCATCCATATGCCCAGGGTGGCATATCCTGAGATCTACGGGGTTAGAAGCACCCGTGTTCAACACGCTTCCAGACCTTATCCTACACACTCTTCATATGGCTATTCATTTGTATCATTTAATATCCTTTTAACAAATTAGTAATTTAGCAAGTAAATAGTTTTCCTGAGATCCAGGAGCCATTCTGGATCTCATTGAACCCAAGGAGAGGGTTATAGGAACCTCTTGACTTATGGTTGTCAGAAACACAGGTAACAACCTGAAGTTGAGACTGGCAATGTGGGACTAAGCCCTTAATTTATGGAATCTGATCCTCTCTCTAGGTAGAATTGAGTTAAACTGTAGGACATCCAGCTGGTCTAGGATTATTGCTTGGTGTGGGGAAACCCCCACACATGTGAAGTATAGAGTATTCTCTAAGTAGTGAGTAAAAGGAAAACAAGCTTTTCTTTTCAGGTATCTAACAAAGTCAAGCACATAGAAGCAGTGAGAAGGGTTGGGAACAGGGGGAAACGGGGAATTGCTATTCAATAGATAACAAAGTTTCAGTTATGCAAAATTATTTAAGTTCTAGAGATCCGTACAACACTGTATTTATAGTTAACAATAGTGTATTGGGCACATAAAAATTTGTTAAGGGATAGATCGCATGTTAAGTGTTCTTAGCACAATCAAAAAAACAAAAAACAAAACAAACGTGAATGTAAGGACACTATCAACAGAATGCACAGACAACCTACAAAATGGAAGAAAACCTACTAATTACGTATCTGATAATGAATGGTCTTCTATCCAAAATACATGGGAGTCTTATAACCAAACAACAAAAAGGCAAACAACCCAATTCAAAAATAGGCAAAAGACCTGAACAGACATTTCTCCAAAGACATAAATGGTCAACATGCACCTGCACAGATGCTAAACATTATTAATCAATACGGAGATGCAAATCAAAACCATGAGATAACACTTAACTCCTACTAGGCTAACTATAATCAGACAGAAAATAAGTACTGGTAAGGATGTAGAGAAATTGTAAACCTGGTATGTTGCCTGTAGGAATGAAAAATTGATAGAGGAATTCAAGAGTTAAAAAGATTTTAGCTTCTATTAGACAGGCTTAAGTTCAAGCTGTTATTCCAGGAACTGGAATGCAGGACCCACATGACTCTAGGAGGTGTACAAGCAATTCAACCTTTGTGCCCAGGAGGTCTGCAAGATATTTACCTGAGCCATTGTGTCCCAGGGAGGGAACAACTGTGACTCAGATGAAAAACTGGATCAGCAGATAAAGAAATGCTAGGAAAGTCCCAGCCAGACTGCAACTCTTATCTGATTAACCTTTATCCTAACCCCTTACCTACCCTTTTCTTCTCCCATAAAAAGGTTGGCTTGGGATGAGATGTTAAGACATTTTTTTGAGGGTACACAATCTGCCATCTACTCAGATTGCTACACACATAAAGATTCAAACCTTGTTTCTATTTATTGGTTCTGGTAGTAATAGGCAGCACTAATGCTGACTTCTCCAGTTTCAAAATGGCTCAGCCACTGTGGAAAAATTTCATGACTCCTCAAAAAGTTAAATACGGAATTACCATATGACTTTGCAATTCTACTCTTTGGCACGTACTAAAGAACTGAAAATCCAAACAAAAATTTGTACACAAAGATGTGGCCAGTATAGTATACCTATACAATGAAATATTATTCAGCCATAAAAAGTGTGAGAAATTTGCTCTTCCAGTCCATAAAACAAATACATAATAAGGCAGGAATATAGCAAAAGTGAGGCATTTATTTACATTCTTGCCAGAATGGGTGCCTGCTGGTGGTATCTGGTGGGCAGGCACACCAAAGTGAGAGAAACAAACGAATGTATACCAACTTGAGCAGTCCCTCCCCAGTTTCCTCATTGGCCGAGTACTTGGAGTCACAATCTGGTGCGATTGCGTCTAAAGAGATGATTGGGCAATTTAAACCAGAGTGGCCATTCCTCCTTTCCTTTGTTCTGAGGTACCCATAACAAATTTAGTCATATCCTCACTTTGTTAATCCTGTTAATTTAGGGTTTGGTTTAGCTGTTCTACTGTGGCTTAGCAGAGTTTGAGAGTCACTTGCTACCTTGTTTCTTATAGAGGTATGTATGCTATAAATTGCATGAACCTTGAAAACATTATGCCAAGCAAAAGAAGACACAAAAGATCTCTCAAATATATGGTTTCATTTATATGAAAAGTCCAGAATAGGCAAATCCATTAAGACAAAAAGTAGATTAATGGTTACCAGTGGCTGGGACGAAGGGGAAATGGAGAATAACTGTTCATTGGGTGTGAGTTTCCTTTTGGATGATGAAAACATCTTGGAAGCAGAAAAGATGTAATGGTTGCACAACACTGTGGATGTGCTCAATCTAAACAGTATACCTTAATATGGTTAATTGGATGTTATGTGAATTTACTTCCAAAAAAAAAAAAGTAGGAAAACAAGATATACAAGGTGTAAGAAAAAGGGATATATTTATAAACCAACAAGTCCTTAAATTCTAGTTTTAGGAGATAACAAGTATAAGTAGTTCCTTTAAGAGTCCAACTTCACCCCTTACAGAAAGCTTGAGTACCACTCCATGAGGTCAATTCTTACTCCATGGCCTCTTCCAACCCAAGAAGTAATTTCTCCATAGGCCACAGGTCTCAGTTCTCTTTCCAGTCATCCTGGGCCCAGGTAGGCATGGGTGAAAAGTACTCAAAGCCTGGCCCTTTATAGCGCAGGGCATGCAGAAACATCACAAGCTCCTGGGGCAAAGGGTCCTGTCGTACCAGTCGGCACTCTGGACAGAGGGGGTCTATCTCTTGATTCACATCTGTTTCAGCTGCATTCCCTGGTGCCAGGGCCACTGTGTCCAGATCCTGAGGGGCTGCCTCAAGTACTCCATCCATCTTTTGGGTGGATACAGCCAAATCTTCTAGGTGGTCCTTGCCCAGCTCCGAAGAGGGTGCTGTAGAGTCTGTGAGTCCTGAGGACAGGTCACCTTCACAGAGATCTATCACATTCAGGCTCTGCTTGGCCTGGTGCTCTGCCACAAGGTCCCTCAGCAATTCCTCATCTGTCTTGGGAATGTGGCCACCCCGGCCCCGTGAGGGGCCCCATGCCACCGAGTTGTAGATGGGGTCATTGAGGATAGGATGGCCCAGGAACTGGAGGTGGACTCGGATTTGGTGGGTGCGACCTGTGAGTGGCCGACACCGTACCACACTGGAATGGCCATTGTAGCTCAGTCTCTGAAACACTGTCTCACAGGGCTTGCCCTGAGTATCCACACGGCACACCCCTACCTTGTAAGACACTACTAGGATGGGTTCCTTGCAGGTTATTTCCTCGGCAGGGAACTCGCCCTCCACGCGGCACACGTATTCCTTCTCCAGCTACATAGGAGGGAAGAGGGAGAAAATCAGCACAAAGCCTAAACTCATGAAGCCCAAACCCTCTGCAAGTGGGGAGGAATATACCAGTGCCAGACAGAAAAGGATGCAAACCCCAACTCCACCATTTGCCAGTTTCATGATTCTGAGTCCATTACTTAGCCTCATTATTATTATTTTTAGAGAGAGGGAAAAGGAGAGAGGCAGAGAGGAGGAGGGACTTCAATGTATGGTTGCCTTTCACCTGCCTCCAGCTACAGACCTGGGTGGAGACCTGGCTTGCAACCTGGTTATGTGCCCTGGCTGGGAACTGACCCAGAGATCTTTGGGTTCGCAGGCTGTGCCTCATCCACTGTGCCACCAACCAGGGCCTATGCAGCCTCTTTAAATCCCATTACCTTGTCTAGAAAAAGTGAAATTAAAAAACCATCTACCTTAAAGGGCTGTTATAAGGGTTCAGTAAGTTAGGCTCTAATATATTTGGTACTAAGCCTGGTATATAATAAGCACTCAATAAATGTACCTAATCCAGAATTACAAGTCTCAAGACCACAATCATTATCACTTCACTTTTTGACCCAAGTCTCTTCCAATCTCATCCACAATCTTTCCACCAAGTAAGCTTCTCCCCACAATCTCAAAAACCTTGTTCAGTCTGTCAACACTTACAAACATCAAAAGAGCAAACTACCGAGAGGCAGTGTATGCCATCTCTAAAAATCTCTTGAAACACAGAGATATTAATAATCTGTTTTTGGCACTTTACACATCTACCTCCCTGAAGGTAGGAAGGTTGGCCAGATAAATATAAAGGCCTACCTCAGCTAGAACTCAGCGATGCCCTTCTGATACACAGCATTTGTAAGCCCCAGTGACCTGCACGAGACAAAAACCAGGCTTACCTGCCGGTCCCGAACCTGCTCATGTATTCTCTCTGAAACGGCTGCTGTCTTGGCAAACATGAGGACCCCAGAGGTAAGGCGGTCAAGCCGATGCAGTGGGTGTAGCTCCTTCAGTTGGTGCTCCTTGCCCAGGATGAAGATGACAGTGTTGTGTCGGAAGCGGCCACAGGGGTGGACAGGAATGGAAGAAGGCTTGTCTACAACCACCATATCTTCATTCTCAGCCAGCAGGCGAACAGGCTCTGCTGTGACTGGTGGCTCATGCCTGTGCACTGTGTTCCGTAAGAAGTCATTGTCCTGCCAATGACAGAGGTACTTGGTCAGCCTGGGGGCCAGCAACCTGTACTGGTCAACTTCACACACAGCTGTTATTTATTGACATAGAAGAATGGTCACAATGTATCCTTCTGTAGAAAAAGCAATATGTGTACTATTATACCGCATTCTCACTCTGTAAAAATGCAGACATACAACACAGGCAGAAGCAGGTACTGGAAAAAAGAACTAAAAGGATATATGTAAAAATGTTAATGGTACTACTACCTCCAAGTGATGGGGTTATGGATGGTTTTTGATTGTGCTTATTTGTATTTTCTCTACAATGTTGTATTTATTATTAATTTAAAAAAGATTTTATTATTTTTAGAGAGAGGGGAAGGGAGAGAGGGAGAGAGACATCAATGTATGGTTCTACAATGTTATATTTAAAAGCTAAATTTGTCTAAAGTGGATCTGAGCTCTAGACCTGGATTTCCCACAAGCTCATTGCAAGTCCCTTCACTTCCCTGGGCCTGTCTCCTTGTCTGGAAAGTCTGAAGGCTAGACCAGACCTGTGCTTCTCAAATTGGTATGGGAGAGAGGATTCAAACCACCCATTCTCCAGATGCTCAAATCGCATTATCTCCTCTCACAGCCTGGTGAGCCAGTTAACTGACAGAGGTGCCTGGTACCTCCTAGCTGTGCAGGAATTTTCAAGAAGCGTCAAAGCACTGGGCTAGACCCCTCTAGTCTTTACACCTGATGGTTCATAATTCTATCATATCAGGCTCTATAATAAATCATTTAAGTAGTTCTAAGAACACAGGCTTTGGAGGTGGCACTGTTGCCTTACCTCTGCAAGGTTTACCTTAATTTCCTCACGGGTAAAATGAGGTGGCACTATATACCCAACAAGGCTGTTGATAAAATTAAACGTTAAGTACTTAAAATGCTTAACTCTGCTCAACACATAGTAAGAAGACAAAAAACGATAGCCTCTACTATACTATTCGTACAGAGTTCCACAGTGCAAAATAGAAAGCGGTCAATGTCAGTGCCAGGGATAGAAGACTACATAAAAGGAGCCACAAGAATTCCAACCTCTGTCCCTTGGAGACAAGCAAGCACTGTTTTTGAAGCACTGAGTTTTCAGGCTCTGAGGTTACTTGCACACATGGGGTGAGAGCAGAGGGCTCACGGCCTGTTCTAAGTGAAAAAGACGAAACTTCGGAATGATTTTACTCCAGTCCCCATGCCCTACTAGCTCAGATAGAAACCGGGCCCCTTTCCCCGCTCCCTGCCGGCCCCATCAGGGCTCCACCTTGAGCACGACGCCGAGGTCCTGCACGGGCTCCTCGTTGAGGTGCAGGCGCCCCGCTCGGACCGCGGCCTCGTAGTAGGCGAGGGACTGGGCTCGGAACTCGGTGCTGAAGACGTGCAGCAAGCTGCGGCCCACCCAGCGGCCTTTGCAGTAGGTTTTGAAGTCAAAGTAGTAAGGCCGCACTTTCCGCAGGCCGCCCTCGAAGTAGTAGCTGGTCTCTGCAAAGTGCTCATCGCCGAAGCTCACCCCTGACCGGCGCTTCTTCGGCGTCGGCACCACGCGCTCCCCGGCGGCGCCCCGCCGCTTCTTCCGCTTGCCAGGGTCCTGCGGGGCAGCCTGCTGCTCCTCGCTCCCTGCGGCCCGCGGCCCGTCCCTCGGGGCCAGGTCTCCTCCTTGGGCCTCCGGCTCCGGGGGTCCTGGGGGCCGCTCGTCGCTCGCGATGCCATCCGCGTCTCCGTTTTGCTGAGCCAGAACCTTCAGCCCACACGCTGCCTCCGCCCCCGTGGGGAGCGTTCCCGCCATCGAGCCCGCACGGCCACCCCAAGTCCCCACAAAGCCGAGGCAGCGGAGGTGGAAGCGCTCCTGCGCCAGAGCCGGGACCCATGCGCGGGCGCCCAGCCACATAGCCACGCGCGCTCCGCTCCTCGGGCGCGATCTGAAGACGTCACGTGGCACCAGCGAATCGCAGGGAACCGCGGGGAATGAGGTGAGTCGAGTGGCCAGGTGAGTGGCTGTGAGACTCACCAAGAACGTGGATTTCATTTAGGTATACTCAAGAGTTCCTTGGGTCTGGAAAAGCTCCGGAAAAGATCATTTATTTATTTATAAGAGAAGGAAGAAAGACAGAAACATGGATGTGCTGTGTACGGAAGAAGCATGATAGGCTGCATGTCCTGCATTCCCTGACCAGGGATCAAACCAGTTTACAGGATGACGCTCCAAGACGCTCCAACTAATTGAGCCACACCGACCAGGGCTCTTTGTTTTTTTAAATTTATTTATTTATTTTAAATATTTTATTTTTATTATTTTTAGAGAGAGGGGAAGAGAGAGGCAGAGAGGGAGAGAAACATCAATGTATGGTTGCCTTTCACCTGCCTCCAGCTAAGGACCTGGTTGGAGACCTGACTTGCAACCTGGTTATGTTGCCCTGGCTGGGAATCGAACCAGCAACCTTTGGGTTCGCAGGCCAGTGCCTTATCCACTGTGCCACCAGCCAGGGCTAAATTTACTTTTTTTTTTCTCTCTCTCTTAAGATTCTCTTTGTTTTTATAGAGAGGGGAAGGGACGGGGAGAAAGAGAAGAGAAACCTCCATATGAGACACATCAGTGGGTTACCTCTCCCACACGACACCAGCCTGGGACCAAACCTGCAACCCAGGCATGTGCCCTGACTGGGAATGAAACCAGCGACTTTTTTGCTTTGAGGAATGATGCCCAACCAACTGAGTTGCACCAGTCCGGAATAACTGATTGTGATTTTTTTTTTAATGGGGGGCGGGGGTGGATGGACAGAGAGAGACAGAGGGAAGGGGTATCAATTTTGTTGTTCCACTCATTTATGCATTTATTGGCTGATTCTTTTTTTTAATTTAATTTTATTGTTGTTGTATTACATCCATCCCTTTTTTGCTCCCCTTTATCCCCCTCCCCACCCACTCATTCCCCCACAAAGTCAATCCCACCTGTTTTCCATGTCCATGGTTCCTTTATACTAGGTTCTTGTCTAAACTGCTCCCCTTCCTTGCCTCTGCCTCCCCTCTTCCCCCTAAGCCCCTTCCCCCTGACCACTGAAGGCCTATTCACTGTATTCATATATTTGGTTCTGTTATGCTTGTTGTTAGTTTTGGTCATTATTGTCCTGTAATGGGTGAGATCATATGGTATTTGTCCTTCACTGACTGGCTTATTTCACTAAGCATAATTCTTTCTAGTTCCATCCATGTTGTTGCAAATGTTAGGAGTTCCTTCTTTCTTTCTGCTGTGTAGTATCCCATTGTGTAAATGTACCAAAGTTTTTTGATCCAATCACCCACTGATGGGCACTTAGGTTGTTTCCAGCATTTGGCTATATAAATAACACTGCTAAGAACATAGCAGTGTTCTTATGAATTGGTGTTTCAGGGTTCTTTGGGTATAGTCCTAATATTGAAGTTTATTTTTATTATTTTTAATCTTCACCCAAGCGTATATTTATTGACTTTAGAGAGAAAGGAGAGATGGGGGAAGGAACATCAAGCCATTGCCTTCCGGATGCACCCAGATCAGGGTCTGTAACCCAGGTATTTGCCCTGACTGGAATTGAACCTACAACTGTTTGGTGTAGGGGAGGACACTCCAATCAACTGAGACACCTGGCCAGGGCAAATGCCATCTCCTTTTCAAAAGTGTTTCAATCCTGGCTGGTGGCTCAATGGATAGGTGAACCCAAAGGTTGCTGGTTCGATTACCAGTCAGGGCACATAACCAGGTTGCAACCCAGTCTCCAGCCAGATCTGTAGCTGGAGGCAGGTGAAAGGCAACCATACATTGATGCTTCTCCTCCTTTCTTGCTCCTCCCCTGCCCTCCTCTCTAAAAATAATGAATAAAATCTTTTTTTTAAATGTGTTTCGGACACACACCTCCAAAGATCACTTTCTCCTTTATGTACTCTGGCCACACTTCTCTCATATCCTCTCTAATTATTTGCTGTTATTTGTAAAGTTGTCTGCCCAATGGTGCACCCTCTTACACTAAGCTGTGAAGACCTCTGGGACCCATATCAAGTCTGCCTTGAATTCCCGCATAACACAATGCCTAGAACATGGTAGGAGCTTGGTGACTATGGACCACAAGAATGAGGGAAAGCTTCATGCTCGAATGGGACATGGGTGTCCTGTAAAAGAAGTCTCTTCCTTCCCCATTTCAGTCGCAGAAGTGCTCGATGTTAGGTAGTGAAGGGCTGAAATTTCCAGAGACCAACGGGCCCAGAGGATTGCTGAGGAGGTGAACTTGCTCAAAGAAACTAGCAAAGTCAAAGGCCTTGAAAACCAGGCTTCCTCATCCAAGCAGGAAATGGGTGGAGGGCACTGTCCCTGCTGCTGAAACATACAGAAATAAGCGGAATGGGCCCTTGCCTGATAGCTCAGTTGGTTAGAGCCCCCTCCCAAATTACCAAGGGTAAGGGGTTCGATCTCCAGTCAGGGCACATAAAAGAAACAACCAATGAATGTGTAAATAAGCGGAACAACAATCTCTCTCTCTCTCTCTCAAAACCAATTAAAAAAAAAAACAACACGAAAACAAACAAACGTTGAATCAATGAATCAACAGCTCCAGGGGAAAGTAGGGACCCCGGGTACCGTACTCAACCGTTTCCCAGCAACAAAAGGCCCGCCCACCAGTTTCTAGCACTCAACTCCTCACTTCCTTATCCATCCGACCCATGGGAGCACAAAACGTCACCAGGTCTGCGGTGGTTGGAGGATTTCCAGGATCCGTCACTCGGAGACTCCGCCCCTCCCTTTTCAACCGGGCTGAGCTACAGCTGAGCAGAGGACTTCCGGGCTGCTGATCGGGCTGTGGCGGTAGGTTGAAAAGGAACGGGGGCTCTAGCGTCAGGGATACTCTGCTCGGGCCCCATCCTGGAATATCAAAGAGAGACCTCGGACTCAGATTCATCCCTGCCAGCCAGTCCTTGAGGCCAGAGTGACTGAGGCCCGGAGTCTGGATACCGAAGTTCCCGGCGCTGTGGAACTTTGGGGTGGGGGGCGGGGGACCCAGGCTCTGGTGTGAGCAAATTTTTGGTTTGGGTGCAGTTTAAATTACTTTAGGGTGGAGTGGGGATTCATCGTGGCCCCTGGCATCAGTTCATTCAGGGCCGCTGTGACGTACCTGTCCCTTTTACTTCCGGTCCCTTGCGCTGGCTTGGGTTCCCCTGAAATTATTCAAACCTTTTTGCCGACAGCCTTACTAATCTCAGAGGTTCCTCCTATGAGAAGGTGTTAACCCATCTTGTACGGGAAAGCTCCTGGGCGCTGTGGGTAGGTAGCCCTTACCACCTACCTCTGTTTGGACTGCTTTCAGTATATTCCCAATCTGGCAGAATGATATTGGGTAAAAACATGGATTTTGGAGTGTCACAGGTCTGGTTTCCGAGCAAGGGTTCACCATATAGCAATAATGTACCTACCATCGACAAGTCACCCTTCTGATCCTCAGATCCTACAGATTCTTCACCTGCACAATGATGAAAATGTCTACCTTTCGGTGTCTCTATTAAAATAATACAAGACATACAGGCCAACTTCTACATGTAACGAGCACGTGGGCCTTCGCACATGACAGTGCTCTTTGAGAAACACATTTCACCTAACAGCACTTTTATTATCCTTATGTATGTGGGACTAGGCAAGACCTTTAGTCTGTGCCCTATTGAAAACAAAATTTCATTGGCTGAGGACAGAGTGGTTGAATTTGTGAGATTTTTGGAGAAAAGTACAGAATGATTGTTTTCACAGGAAATGTCATAGAAATGCATGCATACCTGTGTGTTTTAAAACATACAAACATAAAATTTACTATTTTAGCCATTTTTCCCAAAGATTTTATTATTTTTAGAGAAAGAGGTAGGGAGAGAGGCAGAGAGGGAGAGAGACATCAATGTATGGTTGCCTTTAGCCTGCCTCCAGCCATGGATCTGGCTGGAGACCTGGCTTGCAACCTGGTTTTGTGCCCTGGCTGGGGAATCGAACCAGCGACCTTTGGGTTCGCAGGCTGGCGCCTTATCTACTGTCCTACCAGCCAGGGCTATTTTAGTCATTTTTAAATGTATTAATTCGGTGGCATCCACATTGTTGTGCAACCATCACCACAATCCATCTCTAGCCCTTCCCAAACTGAAACTCTATAGTCATTAACCAGTAACAGCCATTCCCCCATCCCAAAAGCCTCTGGCAACCATTGTCCAATTTTCTGTATGAATTTCACTGCACTGGGCACCACATATAAGTGGAATCATTCAATATTTGTCCTTTTGTATCTGGCTTGTAGAAATTCCATTTTTAAAGACAAACTTCATTATGAAAACAACTTGAATGCTGAGCAAGAAGAGGAACCCAATTACCTTTTTTTTTTTTAAAGATTTTATTTCATTATTTTTATTTTTTTTTATTTTATTTTTTTTAAATTTTATTATTGTTGTATTACATCCATCCCCTTTTTGCTCCCCTCTGTCCCCCCATATTTCATTATTTTTAGAAAGAGGGGAAGGGAGAGAGGCAGAGAAGGAGAGAGACACCAATGTACGGTTGTGTTTCACCTGCCTCCAACCACAGACCTGACTGGAGACCTGGTTTGCAACCTGGTTATGTGCCCTGGCTGGGGAATCGAACCTGCGACCTTTGGGTTCGCAGGCCGGCGCCTTATCCACTGTGCTACCAGCCAGGGCCCAATTACCTTTTTGTCATCTTTTTATCTATAACACGGAAACCTAATAGAAGATAATTTACGTTTTGTTAAGAGAAACTTCTTAAAAGCATATTACCTTCAATGAGTAAAAATATTTGAGTACTACCTACTTATACTGTATTCTTAAAGCCAGTCCTTGCTCACTTGAGCTTCTGTTTTTCAGCTCAAATCCAAATGAAAATGTTTGAGAGCATTGACTCTGCAGCCACAAAATCTGGCCCGGATCTTTGGGCTGAAATCTGTTCCTGTCTGCCAAATCCTGACCCAGGGGATGGTGCCAAAAATGCCTTCTCAGACTCCTTTATGGATTCTTACACTGCAGGCACAGGCCAAAGGGAGGCCCAAGACTTTGCTATTCAGCCAGCCATAAAACCTTGGGCTCCCTTGCAGGATTCAGAAATGTATTTAGCATCTCTAGGTAAGTTAGATGGCTTTTTTTTTTCTATTTTAAATCATAAATTGATGGCTCTAAGGATGATTATTGAAATTCTTTTTACATCAAACCTGGTTTTCTGTTCTATAAAAAAAAAATTTTTTTGTCTTTACCATATGTACCTGTCAGGTATGAGTCTAGGGGGTGTTTTAGGTTGGTTGCATTATCATTTCTCACCTCTGTTTGATCTAAATTCTACTTTATTTCTGGGCATTCTTTTACTTATTTATTTAGAAAAGATTTTATTTATTATTTTTAGAGAGAGGGCAAGGGAGAGAGGAAGAAAGGGAGAGAGACATCAGTATACAGTTGCCTTTCACCTGCCTCCAGCTAAGGACCTGGCTGGAGACCTGGTTTGCAACCTGGTTATGTGCCCTGGCTGGGAATCAAACCAGTGACCAGGCCGGCGTCTTATCCACTGAGCCACCAGCCAGGGCTTTCCTGGCATTCTGTGGATGCATTCTGTGTGATGGCTCACATATGCAAATAACTCTCTATAAAGTATCAAACCTTTTGCCACCCTGAAAGAAAAGGTCATGGCCCTAGAGCTACGTGCAAGTTTCTGATGCTACAGTTTGAAAACTTGATATATTAAATAGATTGGTTGTTGAAATGGGAATGTGTTGACATAAAATTCATTCTGCTTCTTGTTAGCTATTTTATGTTTTGATATTTCCTGAACACATTTTCACTGTCCCTCCCTATAACCTGAAGTGTAAGTGTTTGGTGAGACTCCAAACACAGGAAAGAGATTGAGATTGTCTCCATACTACAGGAAAGTGAATTGGTAGCCTAGGGCAAGATTGCTACACTTTAAAAGTGTGGTACCTCTTTATTATTATTATTATTTTAAGATTTTATTTATTATTTTTCAGAGAGAGAAGGAAGAGAGGCAGAGAGGGAGAGAGACATCAGTGTATGGTTGCCTTTCATCTGCCTCCTACTATGGACCTTACTGGGGACCTGGCGTGCAACCTGATTATGTGCCTTGGCTGAGAATCAAACTAGTGACCTTTGGGTTCACAGGCCGACGCCTTATCCACTGTGCCACCCAGCCAGGGCTAAATTTATTTTTTTTAAGTTTCTATTTGTTTTTATAGAGAGGGGAAGGGATGGGGAGAAAGAGAAGAGAAACCTCCATATGAGACACATCAGTGGGTTACCTCTCCTACACGACACCAGCCTGGGACCAAATCTACAACCCAGGCATGTGCCCTGACTAGGAATGAAACCAGCGACTTTTTTGCTTTGAGGAATGATGCCCAACCATCTGAGCTGCACCAGTCGGGAATAACTGATAGTTTTTTTTAATGGAGGTGGCAGTGCACGGAGAGAGACAGAGGGAGGGGTATCAATTTTGTTGTTCCATTCATTTATGCATTCATTGGCTGATTCTTTTATGTGCCCCGACTGGAGATCAAATCCACAACCTTGGCTTACAGGGCCAATGTTCTAATGATAATCCACTGTGCTACCCAGCCAGAACTTTATATCTTTATTATTAAACATTCATGAGACCCACCTATGTTTTACCAAACCAAACTTGGAAATAATTATTTGAGGAAGGAAAGGCAATTCAAGAAGAAGAAACTTTTAAGGAAGGACAGAAAGAAGAGTCAGAATAGAGTTTACATGATTGCTAAGAATTATCTTGGAAAAACAAAAGGATTTTGTTAATGGTGTGTTGGAGGAAAAATATCTACCTGAGAAAAACAGGTAGGATAATGAATAATAAGAAAGATGAGGGTGTAATGGGAGATTTGCTAGGATGTCACCGAAGATTCCATAGTAATATTTGCAGCCATGGCCAAGGAGGTTGACAATTCTGCTTCATGATAGTTTGAACTCCTCCCATCTAAATTATTTTGAAGAGCAGCCTGGTAAACTTACAAATGGGTTTTGTCTCCATCCACACTACAACTGATTATTATATTGACTGGTGCATATGTTTATCTGAAGAATCCACCAAGAGAGTTTCTTCTAGAAATGGAAGTGATCACAGTTTTAGGACTGGCAAGCTTGGTTTCAGCAAGAAAAGGCTCTAGAATTAAGAAAATTGGTTCTCCACTGGGACTGGTCACTTTTTGGAGCAACTATTGGTTATCCAATTAAGTTCATAATAATTGCAAAGATATCTGGGAAAAGGCATATGCTACAAGCTAGCAAATTTATGAAGCAGTTAAATTATTGTGGACAAACAACAACAAAAAATGAGTCACTTCCTGAATCTAAAGAAAAAAACTAAGCTAGGAAGCTCTGCTGAAATAAAAACCTGCAAAAACAACTCACAGTCTGAAACATTCAGTGGCTTTGCCAACAAAACTCATCTCTGAAATGACGACCAGATCAGAATCCACCTCAGGTACTACACAGGTTACACCTGACCCCAAGCTCATAGGAGGTCCTAGCCAGATGTTGATATGTACAGCACTAGAAGGTAAAATAGTCCATATAGAGAACTACAAGATGTGTAAAGTTCCAAATAATGAAAAAATCATGTAATGGGTAATTTTGGTACATAGAGTATAACTAAATACAAGTTTACCCCATAAGTCTTCTAATGTGTAGTTTAACCAATCACATACGTGATTAAAGCACACACAGCAAATAATGCAAACAATATTAAATGATTTATGAAGAGGCAGTGGTAGTAGTGCTAGAATGCATTTGCTGACTTTGAAGGGTGTTTTTTAAAAAAAATAGAAAGGTCCTGGCTGGTGGCACAGTGGATAAGGTGCTGGCCTGCGAACCCAAAGGTCGCAGGTTCGATTCCCCAGCCAGGGCACATAACCAGGTTGCAAACCAGGTCTCCAGTCAGGTCTGTGGCTGGAGGCAGGTGAAACACAACCATGCATTGAAAAAAAAGAAAGGCCCTGGCTGGTGGCACAGTGGATAAGGCGTCAGCCTGTGAACCTGAAGGTTGCTGGTTTGATTCCCCAGCCAGGGAATATAACCAGGTTGCAAGCCAGGTCTCCAGCCAGGTCCGTAGCTGGAGGCAGGTGAAAGACAACCATATATTGATGTCTCTCTCTCCCTCTCTGCCTCTCTCCCTACCTCTCTCTCTAAAAATAATAAATAAAATCTTTAAAAATAATAATAAATAAATATAAAAAATAGAATAAATATGTGAACACTTATGTGACTAAAATCTGGAAAAAACTTTCTGTGCCAGTTGCTGCCTGCCCAGCTTCAATCACACCTGAACAGGGACTCTGCACACTCAGAGTGGGGAAGACCTTTTCCATCCTAGAGGTGTACCTTCTACCTTGAGAGCCAAGATCAGACACTATAAAGCGTGTTTTGTTTTGTATTTTTTTTTAAGATTGTATTTATTTACTTATTTATCCTTTATTTTTTTTAAAATTTTATTGTTGTTGTATTACATCCATCCCCTTTTTACTTATTTATCCTTTACTCCTGTCCTTGGTAGTAGAGGGTGGAGGTGGGGACACCGTTGCAAATTTATGTCCTGCTCTTAGGCAAATCAGGGAAGGGCTGAGAGCTTTTCTTATATCAGCTTCTTGGTTGTCTTTAGCTCAAAATAATCCTTATGCCAAAATAGCATATTTTGCTACCCACGATAAGAAGAGAGAGTTGCAAGGATGTTTGCCATCAATCAGTATAAAGGGAGTAAAGCGTAAGTTGGGCTAACTTACTGTAATACAATTCAGCCCTCCTAACCCAAACCTAACTAACACCTCTAGCAAGCAGAAGTCACTCAGTACATTTGCTGCACAAATCAAAGTTGAGCTTGAGCTCTTTTGTATCTTAAAGATAAAATTGAAATTTCTTGTGTACTTTTCCCTCCTTCCCCAGAGGTAATCATTGTTCTAAAGTCCGGTATATGTAACCTTCTCACATCTATTTTCATACAGTTTACACATAAGTTATTGTTATCCTGTTTTTAACAACATAAATATACTGCATTTATCTTAATAAAATTTGTCTTCAAAAGACGTATTTTTGAATTTTAGCCATACTGATAGATGCATCTCTATTCCATCCACTTTAAATCTTATGCATTATATGTGTAGCTATATATGAAAAAGTAATTATTATATGAGGTAGATACTAATAATACCTCCGCTTTCAGATAAAACTGAAACCAGAGATTAAGCAGTTTATCCAAGTCATATAGCTAATAAGAAAGATTTAAATTTAGGATCACAAATTTTGCCTATTTTATTCCAGTTCATTGAGTTCATAGCTTTCCCTATTTATTGCCTTGGCTAGAATTTATGAGTCAGAGCAAGGATGAGAGTGGATACTCTTGACTTTAATTGGAATGTTCCTAAAACATATTTATTTTTATTTATTTATTTAAAAATTTTTTTTCTAAGATTTTATTTATTATTCTAGAGAGAGAGGAAGGGAGGGAGGCAGAGAGGGAAAGAAAAATCAGTGTATGGTTGCCTTTTACCTGCCTCCAGCTACAGACCTGACTGGAGACCTGGTTTGCAACCTGGTTACGTGCACTGGCTGGCAATCAAACCAGTGACCCTTGGGTTCGCAGGTTGACGCCTTATCCACTGTGCCACCAGCCAGGGCAGGCTCCTAAAAAATATTTAGCATTAAATAATTTTGCTGTAGGTTTTTAGTAAATACATTGTTAAGCATGCTGCCTTTTTATTCATACTTTGCCAATTTTTTTCTATTTATTTATTTATAGAGAGGGGAAGGGAGAGAGAATGAGAGGGAGAGAGAAACATCAATGGGTGGTTGCCTCTCACATGCCCCCAACTGGGCCTAAAGATTGTTTTCTTAAAGATTTCATTCCTTATTTCCAGAGAGAAGGGTAGGGAGGGAGGAAGAAAGGAAGAGAAACATCAATGTATGGTTGCCTTTCACCTGCCTCCAGCTAAGGACCTGGCTGGAGACCTGGTTTGCATCCTGATTATGTGCTCTGACTGGAAAATTGAACCAGTGACCTTTAGGTTCACAGGCTGGCACCAATCCACTGAGCTACAGCAGCCAGGGCTAAAGATTGTTTTTTATTGCCAAATAAACTATATCAAAGAGAATCACTAATACCAACAACTAAAAACTTAGCCAGTTCAACATGAGATATGCATAATCCTTTTCATATTCTCAAGAAGAAAAAATTCCTCACATATTTAACATTGGGTGAGCCCTTCATGGTAACTTGCAGCAACAAAAGGTATTTATTGTTTTGGTCAGTGGATGCTAGCCAGTGTGGCTTGTTTAGTAATGAAAACAAGATTGTGAATCATAAACTTTCTATTGGTTCTGGGCTTGATGTCAGCCTACCTCCCCCTCCCGCCTCCCACCAAAGCTATCTATTTTATTATAGTTGACTTGTAGTTAACTTATTCATCTATTATAGGTGAAGATAAGACTAAACTAAGGCAGAAAGAGTGATACCCTTTCTTGTATTCTTCAAAAGGGATATCTGTTGAACAATTACACTTAAAATGCAAATAAGAGTAATTAAACATGTATCATCAGGAAGCCGTATGATCACTCTCAAAGGTATTACAAGATGTTTGCTTTTATTAGGCTTCAACATCCAGGTCACAAGTTGAGCAACTTTAAAAAGTGTCTTGGCAAAACAGAACCAAGTATATGAATACAAGGAATAGGCCTGCAGTGGTCAGGGGAAAAGGTGTTGGGGGGAGGGGGGAGGCAGAGGCAAGCAAGGGGAGCAGCTTAGACAAGAACCTAGTATAAAGGAACCATGGACATGGACAACAGGTGGGATTGACTTTGGGGGGAATGGGTGGGTGGGGAGGGGGACAGAGGGGAGCAAAAAGGGGATGGATGTAATACAACAACAAAAAAAATTAAAAAAAAAGTGTCTTGGGATACTTTTTTTTTCTTCTCTCTTTTTTTTTTTATTTTAAAATTTAATTTTATTAATTTATTTTTAGAGAGAGGGGAAGAAAGGGAGGAAGAGAGGGGGAGAAACAGATTATTGCCTCTTGCATGCCCCCAGCTGGTGACCTGGCCTGCAATCCAGGCATGTGCCCTGGCTTGAAATTCAATCAACCAGCCACCCTTTGGTTCACAGGCCAGTGCTCAGTCCACTGAGCCACACTCGCCAGGGCAGATTGCTTCTCTTTAACCAAGAATTTAATCATACATGGAAATCTTAAAAGTTTATTATAAAATTCTTATCAAGTCAATTTTAGTGTCTAGTGAACCATTGGATCTCTCATAATTTTCTCTAGTTCTTTCTCATGAGGTTTGGAAACCACTTCATGTCATTGTACCAAAAAGAAAAACCATTTACTCCTCAGAGAGACTATTTTCAAGTAGTTGAAAAAAGATGATAATGTACACATATCAAGCCAGGTAAAACAAGCATTCCTTAGGTACTTTCTAGGCTTCTGTGGTTTCAAAGAAAACATACTATCAATTTATTTATTTATCTTTTTATGGTTGTTCTATTATAGTTATCCCAATTTTTCCAAAAATATGGAATACTTCACAAATTCACAAGGGCCATGCTAATCTCTGTATTGTTTCAATTTTAGTGTATGTGCTTCCCAAGTGAGCACCCATCAATTTATGAGAATCTATGGCTCTTCCCTTTTCTGGGGTTAAACATTTATTTGATACAATATAGAGTGAAGACATTGTGCTAGAACACTTTACTTTATCTGTCCTTAAAGAATGAGATCTTTTGTAGGGAGTGTGGATGTACTCAGTGAGAGAATTTTTAAGTTGGCATTTGCATTTTAAATTTGGTTTCATTTCATACTCACTTGACTTGTTAAGCTCCATTTTTTCCCTCTTTAGAGAAGAAATTGAGAAGAATCAAAGGTTCAAATCAGGAGGTGACTTCTAAGGACATGCTTCGAACCCTGGCTCAAGCCAAGAAGGAATGCTGGGATCGGTTCCTCCAGGAAAAGTTAGCATCAGAGTTTTTCGTGGATGGACTTGATTCTGATGAGAGGTAATTGATTCCCCGTCCAGTTCCAGGCGATAGTCTCTTTTACTGTGGGCATTTCTTTTTCTCCAAAGAATTCAGGGAGAGTGACATATCAACATCAGCTTTTCTAAGCCAAAATCATCCTTCGTCAATTTGCTTTATTTGCTCTTAGTGCAGCAGCAGATTTTTGAGAAAGGGCATTTTGCCAAAAGACAAATACTCCATCTACATCTTGATCCCAGATTGGATATAGTTGAGAATAAACCATTGTCTTTATTTTATTTTATTTTATTTTAATAATGATTTTAGATAGAGATGGGGGAGAGAAAAACATCTATTTATTGTTCCACTTATTTCTAGATTCATTGTTTGATTCTGTTTTTTTGTCTGTTTTTTTTCAAATTTATTTTTAGAGAGAGAGGAAGGAAGGGAGAAAGAGAGGGAGAGAAATACTGATGTGTAACAGATACATCCATAGGTTACCTCTCACACGTCCCAAATGGGTCCTGGCCCACAACCCAAGCATGTGTCCAGACTGGGAATTGAACTGATGACCTTTTGGTTTGCAGGCTGGTGCTCAATTCCCTGAGCCACACCATCCAGGGATATTGTTTGATTCTTGTATGTGACCTGACTGGGGATTGAACCCATGGTTATCGTGATGACACTGAGCAACTGAGCTATCTGGCCAGGGCCAGATATTTTGAAGTACAAATACATAATGCACTTGAGAAAGTACAATAGTAATCTTTCAACAACTGGAACTGTCTTACCTTTGAATCCGCATTGCCTCTCAGAGTTTCTATCAGATTGTAGCCACTCAAATTTTGTGTAATGAATTTCTTAATCATCTACTGACTGAAGGTACTGTGCTTGGTGTCATGGGGCTGGGGTAGGGTCGGGTGGAGGGGATATCTAAGGAAGTTTAACACCCTCTTATTTTGCCCCTGGAACTGGATGGGAAAAGAGGACAAATACATTTAAAGACTTACCTAAGAATATAAGGCAGCATAAGCAAAGAGCCAGATGAGTAGAAGTAATAGAACATGCTTTGGGAGTTGAGAAAATATTGACCTCCCTGTGGCTCTGGAGTTTGTGCCAGGGAAGGAGGCAGGACTTGAATGGACAGTATCTGCAGGTGGGCAAGATGCAGAAAGGAGAGAGGCATTCTGCCACAAAGCAAGGGGATGTTTGATGCTGGGAAAATCGCTCTGCCACTTACTGGTTATATGTTCTTGGATAAGTACACTGTATGCGCCTCTGCTTTACAGAGGAAACCTCATAATGTTATGATGAGGGTTTAATGAATTACTATGTGTAAAGTACTTAAAACAGTGCTTATACATGATAAGTACTGTATCAGTGTTAGCTACTATTAATATTCTTCTTAACAAAAGTTTCAAGTTC
>PVIW01000716.1:45432-164274 GCA_004026585.1 Noctilio leporinus
CCTGCGAACCCAAAGGTCGCAGGTTCGATTCCCCAGCCAGGGCACATAACCAGGTTGCAAACCAGGTCTCCAGTCAGGTCTGTGGCTGGAGGCAGGTGAAAAGCAACCATACATTGATGTTTCTTTCCCTCTCTGCCTCTCTCCCTTCCCCTCTTTCTAAAAATAATGAAATAAAATCTTTAAAAAAAAAAAAAAAAAAGTTTCAAGTTCAGTAACAAATTATTCAAAATAAGAAACAGTGAGGGGAGTAAAAACCTGAACTTTTAACAAAAGGTCTTGGAGGAATATGACTTAACCTAACATTGATTTTGAGAATCCCATAGTGTCAGATGAAGACACTGCTGCTGAAATCATGGACAATATGTGAATAAAACTTCGAGGTTACATTTTCCTTTTTAGTTTGCAAAGTACCTGCACTTACATTATCTTAAATACTTAATCAGCATTTTCTAAGATCCTTCAGAAATCAGTGTGGCATCGAAGATCAGGATAGCTACCCTCTTAGCGTTCAGAAAAATAATACAAAATTTGCTTTTTTTCTGTATTTAAAAGCTCAACCCAGTTGAGTTGTTTTGTTTTTTTTTTTAAGATTTTATTTCATTATTTTCAGAGAGAAGGGAAGGGAGAGAGGCAGAGAGGGAGAGAGACATCAATGTATGGTTGCGTTTCACCTGCCTCCAGCCACAGACCTGACTGGAGACCTGGTTTGCAACCTGGTTATGTGCCCTGGCTGGGGAATCGAACCTGCGACCTTTGGGTTCGCAGGCCGGCACCTTATCCACTGTGCTACCAGCCAGGGCAGTTGAGTTTTAAACTGTCCCAAACGCAAAAGACTTGAAGATGTACAGATTCCTGACTCACTAATAATTTGGTATTGTATTCTCTCTCCCCTTAAACATTTCCCTCCTCTGCAGTTCTAAGATGAAAAGATAAAACTTTCTTCTGCCTAATTCTCAACTAGGAGTTCTTTTCTCTAAAATCAGATCAGCACCAAGGCTTGTTAACATTTCTGGGTATTTATTAATACCTAAAATACTGTAGTTTTCCCTTCTCTATAGATATAATTGAACTAATTCTATGAAAAGTGTGTAGATGAAGACTGAATGCCTGTTTAGCATCTGAGTCCCCAACCTGTGGACACTTGTTCCCCGAGCATACATCTGTGGTTCTATCATTGTTCAGAGCAAGCACCAGGAAACAGTTGATACGCATTTATTTTCAAGGTTCAAAATTCGTGTTTTAAAAAGAGGCCATTTTCTGGGGAATTGTGTGCTTCTTCACCTCTGTGAAGGCCAGGGAGGCAACCCTCTTCATGGTCTGCTTCTGGCAAGGGAGTAATGGGCTGAGAAATTCAACTGCGCACAACATAAATTCCCCACAACATGAGTCCTCCATACACTGACAGGTGTGTTTTACATCTGCTGGTTATGGCTTAAGACTATGTGCTATTGAGCATAGAATGAAGTTAACACTATTTCTGGTCATTTGTATTTTACCATGAATGTCTAATAGCTTTGGAGTGAGGATCCTGTGTCTTAAGGAAAGTGGGAGGGGAACACTTCTTGCCTCCCCACAGATCCAAACAAGAAAAGGGCCTTTTGGCTTTTCCGGCATACTGACCCTTCCTTTTTAAGGGAACATTGCGACTCACATGTTTCCATCTTGGGGAATTGCTATAGGATAACTGAACAACATTACGTTCAGTGCAACTAAGCATAATTGTCTCAGACTGCCTCAGGTATGAGATTTCAAGATGCTCAGGTTTCTGCCTCACTAATAATTTGGTATTTGAACATTTCCTCCCCTTGACAGTTTCTCTCCTCTCCAGTTTTGAGGGGAAAAAAGTCAGGACTGAGGCATAAGCCCTTCAGCTGTTCTCATCAAGCCTTCAGAGGCTCTGCATTTGAGGGGGGCCTGAGGCTGCTTATAGCAAAATGCCCACCAGGTCTGGGAGCTGCCAGGATGCGCAGCCATCAAAGGAGTCTTGTTCTCCCCACCTTAGCAGCGAAAAACAGTTGTAGGAGGAAACTGGGGGTGGGGGGCCAGTGTTTGAATAACTGAGGTAATCATTAATTCATCATCGAGATCTGATGCAGTCACTCTTTTCTCTTGCTTTTTCCTAGCACCTTGGAACATTTCAAGAGGTGGCTCCAGCCAGATAAAGTAGCCATCAGTACAGAGGAGGTCCAGTACCTGATTCCTCCAGAGCCACACGTTGAGAAGCCAGCAGCAGAGGGACAATAAATTACATGTACTTACACACACACACACACACACACACACACACACACGCACGTGCTTGCACCCAGCAGCTGTCTTGAGTCCAGAGGGAATAGCGGAGAGCTCAGCAGCGGCAGCAAGAATACTTGGGAAAGAGAAAACTCAGCCTTCCATTCAACAAAGCAAACAGCTGTAGGCCCCTGAGGACTTGCTTGAGGCTGGCATGTGTGACTGTCTTGTGTGAAGTGACTGACTCAGTGCGTCCTGGATCAAAATACTGCTTTCCTGTATGTCTACAGCCTGCTTGAGCTCTGGTGCTACAGGTGAGAAGTCAGTTAAGAATCTAGCAAAGGACCCAGGTGTATTTGGAGAAACTGCTGCCCTTGTGTATCATGTATAAGTTAAGTGAGCCATATTTTAACTTGCCTCTTCTGGAATTTTGTGCCTGTGTATGTCCCAAGCATTCCCTTGGTAACTTGTCAGGAGTGAGTGGGGCCAAGGAAAGTGACGTCTGCCTCTTTAAATCCAAGTCCCATTTGGGGATTCTCTAACAAGTTCATAATAAATATGGGGACTTTAGGAAAAGAGCCTGGGCTTTTCCTTTGTCTGATTTGTTCCTTGTGGGGAAAATGGACAAAAGAAGTATGAAAAGGTGGGTGTGTATATTTAATTTTTTTTTCACGTGGGGTTTCTCCCCTAACTTCCTCCTGTACCTAAAAAGGGCTAAGTTTCAAATTAGATTTTGCAAGTATGGTTTTGGTATTTGACGCTGCTGCTTAGATAATTCCCTGCTTGCTATCTATTGCAGCATTTTTGGCTGAGCCTTGCTTCCCTCCTTGTTTATGGTGTTGTTTAGTTTGTGTTGTCCATATAAAGCTTTTTTCCTCAGAACAGCTCTATGTGTGGTGCAGTTGACCTGATTCCTCCCAGAGAGAAGTTCCCAGGCAGTGGAGAGATAAAAACAAGTGGGTGCCACCACAGGAGAACCAGTAACTTCTGTCAGCCTCTTGTTTTTAACATGGGCCCTCTGACAAGCCAACCCTTAGTGCTCTGGGTACATGTCTGAGGCCATGGCTCCACAGAGCTTCTTCCTGGGTAATAGGTTCCTAGTCCCTAATGATGAGCAGGATGGCCATAAAAATCTTTACAGAACATTCACTCATTTATTTTTAAAAACTGAATTTATTGGGGTGACATCAATTCACAAATCCATTCGGGTTTCAATTGTACAACTCAACAAAACATCTGCACGTTGCATCGTGTGCCCATCACTCTAAGCAAAGTTTCTTTTCATCCTCATTTATCTTCCCTTTGCCTACCTCCATCTGCCCCGCACTCCCCTTCCCTCTGGCCGCCACCACACGATTGTCTGTGCCTATGGGTCATACAGATGAGAGTTGTATGTTCTCCGGCTAATCCCTTCACCTTCTTTCATCCAGCCTCCCCAACCCCCTCCCCTCCGACAGCTGTCAGTTTATTGTATGTGTATCCGTGCTGCTGTTTCTACTTTGTCAATTTATGTTGTTCATTAGATTCTACATATAAGAGAGATCATACGGTACTGTCTCTCTCTGACTGGCTTATTTCATTCAGCATAATAACCTCCAGGTCCATCCATGCTGTTGCAAAAGGTAAGATTTCCTTCTTTCTCATGGCTGAGTAGTATTCCATTGTGTAAATGTACCACAGCTTTTTTATCTACTCACCTGCTGATGGCCACTTAGGCTGCTTCCAAATCTTGGCTATTGTAAGTAAGTAACACTGCAATGAAGGATGCAGTGTTACTTACAATAGGATTTCTTGCTTTCTCTCCCCTCCTTCTGGCACGTCCATCATGTGAACATTAATGCACTTGAAGTTGTCCCAGAAAATTCATTGACCATCCTTTTAACTAGGGTTTTGATCTACTAGATCGCTTGCTTCCATTTTATTTAGTTCTTTGCCTGGTGCTTATTCTGTTCATTCATTTGGTACATATTTCTTTCCTCATTTTGGCAGTCTCCCTGTGTTTCTATGTATTAGGTGGAGTTGCTACATCTCCTAGGCTTGGTAGAGTGTCCTAACGTAATAGGGTCCTGTAGGGTCCAGTGGCACAGCCTCCATGATCACCCAAGCTGGGCACTGGAGATGCATCCTCCGTGTGAACTGTGTACACCCTCTGTTTGTAGATGATGTTTGATTGCTGTTGACACATCGATGGGAGGATCTGGCTGTAAGGACTGGCTGCGATTACCACCTTCCAGCCATTGTGGAGGATCCGCTGTGCCGGGACCATCCCCATAGAGCAGGACTTACTTCAGCAGGGCTCTGGTGCCCACAAAATCCATCCCTTGAATATGTTTCTTGTGGAGGTGACCGACATGGTCTGAAACTGTCCACTGAGTATGCTGGCTCTCAGGACTCCCAGGAGGTGCAGGCCAAGGTTAGCTGTCACCTCTGTTCTGCCTAGGGCCACCCAGCATAATCCACAAAGCAATTTGCAGATAACTGCTACTTGGGCTGGGCTTGGAGGTGCCCAGTGAGGCCAAGCTGCGAACCAAGGCTAGCTGTTGTTAGTGTCCAGCCTGGAGCTGCTTGTGAGAGGTATGGGGCTCATGGGCCAGATACTGCTTACTTGAAAGAGTTTAGGAAAATCTGAAGCGTGAATCAAGACAGGCAATTTGTACGAAAAAGCCACTGTAAACAGCTTGGGTAGGCCTGAAAGCTGGGGGGGCAGGGCCTCAAGGAATCACCAAGGTGAGGCAAACAGTGTGAGTCAGGTTGATGGAGACTCAGATGTGGCACCTAACTGCTGGCTCTGTCGGGGGAGGGCTCAGGAAAGGAACAGCGGCCTTTGCCAGCACTTCTATGAAGAAGAGAGTTGTCCCACAGCTCATACCTTGATGCAGGATAATCTAGTTCCTCTCTTCATGTCTCTGGCATGTTTTTAGCTACTACCCCAGTGTTGGAGTTCAGAGTAACTGAATCTGAATAAGTCCTTGTGTGGACCATTTAGGAGGAACTGCCTGGGACTCCAGTAGCATTCTGTCTCCCTCAGCCTCAATACCTGCAGGTTTTTACAGCCAGGAGTTATGGGGACTTCTCTTCTTGGCACTGAAACCCTGGGCTAGGGTGTCTGGGGTGGGGCTGGCACCCTTCACTCCTCAGGGAAGACCTCCTCAGCTGAGATATCCCTCTTTGATTTTTATTCCCCACACATGAATGTGGGACCAGCTTATTTCACATCTCTACCCGTCCTACCAGTCTCCTTGTGGCTCCTTTAATTCCCTAGCTATAGGACTTTCATTCAAATAGATTTCAGGCGACTCTGAATGATGGTTGTTTAGTGTTTTACTTTTTAAAAATCCTTTCCTGAGGACATGGTTATATATTTTAGAGAGAGGGACATCGAGGGGGAGAGAGACATCATTGTGAGAAAGAAACATTAATTAGCTGCCTCCTGTGTACACCCCGACTGGGGGCTGGACCAGATTGCAACTTGGGCAAGTGCCTTGACCAGTCATCAAACTTGCGACCTTTCCGTTTGCAAGACGTCACTTCAACCTAGTGGACTACACCAGTCAGGGCTCTTTAGTTGTACTTTTGATGTGGCTCTGGAAGGAAGTGAGTGCTGCATTTACCTATATCTACACCACCACCTTGACCAGACATTCAAAAGACTAAAATTTTTCTTCTCCCAGCATGATAAACAAAAATTATTCCTCCTATGCACTTTGGAGATTAAACCCTGTTCAATGTATCATTGACAAATATGTTCCCTTTTCACTTCAGACAAGGGTTCAATCTCCAAATTATGTAAAAGAACTCATAATGACTCAACACCAAGAAGACAAACAACCCAAATAAAAAATGGGCAAAGGCCCTGGCTGGTGGCACAGTGGATAAGGCACTGACCTGCAAACCCAAATGTCTCTGGTTCAATTCCCCAGCCAGGGCACGTAACCAGGTTGCAAGCCAGGTCTCCAGCCAGGTCCGTAGCTGGAGGCAGGTGAAAAGCAACCATACATTGATGTTTCTCTCCCTTTCTGCCTCTCTCCCTTCCCCTCACTCTAAAAGTAATAAATAAAATCATTTTAAAATGGGCAAAGCACCTGAATAGACACTTCTCCAAGGAGGACATACAGAGGGCCCACAGACATGAAAAAATGCTCAACATCGCTAGCCATCAGGGAGATGCAAATTAAAACCACAATAAGATATCATATCACACTGGCCAGAATGGCTATCATTAATAAATCAACAAACAACAGGTGCTGGTGAGGATGTGGAGAAAAAGGAACCATAGTGTGTTATTGATGGGAAAGCAGACTGTGGAAAACAGTATAGAGTTTACTCAAAAATTTTGAAATGGAACTGCCCTTTGACTCAGTGATTCCATTGCTGGGAATATACCCTAAGAATCTCAAAACACCAATTCAAAAGAACTTATGCACCCCTATGTTCATTGCAGCATTATTTACAATAGCCTAGAGTTAGCAATACCTAAGTGCCCATTAGTAGATGAATGGATTAAAAAATTGTGGTATATTCTCAGTGGATTGAGCACCGGCCTGCAAACCCAAGGGTTGCTGGTTCAATTCCCAGTCAGGGCACATACCCAGGTTGCAAGCCAGTTCTTCAGCCAGGTCCCCAGCTGGAGGCAGGTGAAAGGCAACCATACATTGACGTTTCCCTCCCTTTCTTCTTCTCTCCCTTCCCCTTCTCTAAAAATAATGAATAAAATCCTTTTTTGAAAAATAAATGTTTTGATCTATAAATTAAAAAAAAATTTAACTGTGGTATATTTACACATGGAATACTTCACAGCAGAAGGAAAGAAGGAACTCCTACCTTTTGTGACAGCATGGTTGAGACTGAAGAGTTTTGGTTTTTTTTTTTTTTTTAATAGAGTGAGGGGAAGGGAGGAAAATAGAGTAAGAAACATCAGTGTGTGGTTGCCTCTTGCATGCCCCCAACTGGGGTCCTGGCATGTGTCCTGACTGGGAATTGAACCAGTGACACATTGGTTCACGTTTGGGCACTCAGTCCACTGAGCCTCATCAACCAGGATGGGACTGGAGAGTATTATGCTTAATGAAATAAGCCAGTCACTGAAAGACAAATATACCTTATGATCTCCCAAGAGGAAGCTAAGGAACAAAATAAACTAACAAGCAAAACAGAACCAGAAGCATGGAAACATGGAACAGACTGACAGGTGCCAGAGAAGGGGAGAAGCGAGGGGATGGTGGAAAGAAGGGGAAGAGAGTAGTCAAAAAACATGTATGAATGACCCATGGACATGGACAATGGCGTGGAGGCTGATCATGGGAGCTGGTGGGCTGGGCAGAGGAGGGCAAAGGGGGAAAATTGGGACAACTGTAATAGAATAAGAAAAACAAAATAAAATAAAAATCATTCTTCCTCCATAACAATTTAAGAAAAAAATGCAATAAAGGTCTCAAAACACTCTCCCAAAGAATAGCTGATCATAAGATGGTTAGGGAATATTTTCTATACCAGAAAATAGTGTTTCTGTAATTCCGGCAAGATTTTAGCCTGGCCTCTTCTCTATCTTCTTTTCATTTTCTCTCTAAGAAATAAGAAATTTTCATATGAGAAAGTGGGGAGTTGATTTAGAGGAACCAACAGGAATCGTAGAACTGCAAGGCTTTTAGCCTCACATGATGAGGGTGCTGAGAAGGTCCCAGATCTCTGCTTACCTTCTCGCTTAACTCTTCAATAGAGATAAGTTTCCATAGAAGACCGTCCAGAAGTTGTAACTATGGCTTCTTAATTGGTTTAGAGGTGACAATTTAAGTGGTGGCTCTAAAAAAAGGGTAGAACTATTTACCAAAAATAAATTTGATATTAGTCCCCAAATCTAACATAGATTTACCTTAGGCTATTTAAGTGGCACTAAATTTGAAACCAAGAGTCTTGGGTGCTATCTTTATCTGTCCTGTGGCTTACTGTGTGATCATAAATAAGTCAAATGACCTCTTTAGTGTTCCAGCTCCCTTTCAGAATTTGGACCAACCATAGGAAAAATAGTATTGGCCAAAAAAATACTGATTTGTTTTGTTTGACACTGGAAACTCCCAAGAAAACTTTAGTTAGGACTTCCTCAAATCAATAAAATTCTTTATCACCCCAAACTTTGTTCCTTCCTCATGTCCTTAGTGAAACAGAAAGTTAGAGCAAATGAATCAATATTTATGGCTAAACCTTAGAGCCACGAAGGACAGCTACCAACAGGGGCAAAGCAATAATAATATGGTATATCCAGAGAAGGCTGGATTGGAGCCAGGAGGATAAGCTAAGTGACTGCCACCGTTTTCTTCCAGTGCTTGCACCCATCACCCAGGGTGTGGCGCCATCAGTGCTGAAATGGCACAGGCTTGTATCCAGTACCTGCTCCAGAAATAAGCTCTAGATATAGGCACAGCAAGTAAGCAAATACCCTACCAGTTGTTGCCTAAGTGTGTCCCTCCCAGACTGACCTGCCCGGGAGGACTATTGTTGGAGGAGGGCAGACACTCTGGAGCTATTGCCTGGCCCTGCCTTGGAGTGAATCCCCAAGTCTGAGAATAGCTCCAGTCACATGAGACATTATTTTCCTGAAAATTTCAAACTCTTCCAATCAGTTTTGGCCCTACCCAGTTATAAGATTCAAGGCAGGACACTGCCATAGCAATCTTAGGTTTGTGGAAGGGCTGTTTACTGAAACCCACAAGGGGGTTACTGAAGGCACAGCTTCAATCACCTAAGCAATATCTGTGGAGCCCCTGCCGCACTTCAGGCACTGCATAGTGGCGAAGAAAACTGCATCTTCCCACATGGAGTGGCGGAGGGGAATCCTAGCTTATTAGTGCTGTAATCACTGCTGTTGTAGAGCCTAGGGGTAAGCACAGGTTCCTCGGCAGCATGCAGGAGGGAAACAGGGGAGCCCTAGGAAGGTCAGAGCAGTAAGCAGAAGAGGGGCCTTACATTAGAAAGCTGAATCCAAAAAAAATGAATAGCAGCGAGAATAAAGGGGTAGAGCATGGAGACAGAGAACAATCCCTGAAGAGGAAAACAGCATATACAAAGGCCTAAAGACAAAAGAAAGTTTGGTGACTGGAAATGAATGCAGTGCAGCTGGAGCATGAAGGACAAAGGAGGAAGCATCAGAAGGTGAGGTTGAGAATTAATAAACAGGGGTGAAGGGCTAGAAAAGCCCTGTTAAGGAGTTTGGAATTTATTGTGGGAACAACAGGGAGCTAAAGGGGTCATTTTAAGAGGGGTAGTGACCGGATCAGATTTGCATCTAGAAAGATGGTTATGGCTGCCATGGGCTTGACATGGTTTGATTAGAGGAATACACATTCACACTTGGCAATGATACGTCTACAGGCGCTAATGCAATTAGAGGGCCCATGGTTTTCCTTTCTTATTTTTTTGCTTGATTATTTTGAAGTTAATTTTTTCACTATTACAGAACAAATAGAATCATCTATGGCAGACTGTATTTCCCCAAGATGGCCACATCGATATGTTACATCCCCTATGTTCATTTTACAGGGTGATGAGGACACTCCTCCACTGAGCTGTTGGGTCATTCTTCCCTCCCCTTGAACCTGGGTAGACCTATGTAACCACCTAGAGTATTGCATAAACAATGTGACTTCTGAAGCTAGATCATACAAACATTCTGCCTGGTTCCTCTCTCTCTCTCTCTCTCTCTCTCTCTCTCTCTCTCTCTCAGCATTCTCTATCTGTTGGTAGTTGAAACAACAGATAAGAAGTCTGACTACCTGAAGCCACCATATGGAAGAGGCCACAGAGACAGAGGTGCTCCCAGCAGTTTGGTCCCTAGTTGTTTGAGTTTTCCCTCCAAGGCATCAGGCACATAAATGATTCCAATGGTTTCAGGCCCTGGTCTTAAAGCTGCTCCAGCTGCCTCTGCAAAGCCCAGGAGATTCATGAACAAACTAAATTTCATGGTGTAAGCCACGTTGGGATTGGTTTGATACTCAGCACTAGATAACTGATACACCCATGACCTCGGTTTCAGATTTTATGTAGCGAATTTCAAGTATTTGCATTCCTTCTAGTTTCTGATGGTGATGGAATTTTTAGACCTTACTGGCTGCAGTATGGAGAGGAGCAAAACTGGGTACCGGGGGCCAGCTGGAAGGCGGCTGCAGTTGTCTGACAAAGACATGATAGTGCCTTGAGCACTGCTGTTTCAACTTAGGGTGCAGAATGCTACAAGAAAATATCATTCCCATCCTAACAATGAGACACAGCCAAACAATCTACAAAATTGTAGCTTTTCTTGAGCCCTTAGAAAGCTGAGGTCACAAGGCAATCAAGTAAAGCCTCTTAAAAGAGAGAGGGACACAGGACCTGTTTCAACTTTAGCAGGCCATGCAAGAAAGGCATGGCTGTAGGACAAGCAGGTAAGAAGAACCTAACAAAAATTTGACACAATTTTAAAGCTTACGTAGGGGCTCCCGTGCACAGGGGAGTTTGTACTCACAGGCAAGCTTCTCCACAGGCCGCCCTGAGGTTCATGAGAAAAAGGGAGCAGGGCGGGAACTGGCAAAGAGCTGTCTGTCCGCCTTGGTGGTACAGGCATGTGGGAATTGATTAAGACAGCTGCTGGGGAAGGGAGGAAACCTCAGCTGCTTCCACAATCCTTTCCTATAAGCAAAAGCTTTAAACCATTGTGGGAGGGGAAAATTCCTGGTTCCAGGGAGGAATAAAAGCAAAACTCAGTTGCCTCTGGGTGAGGGGTAAACAGCTTCTTGCCCCACTTGAACACAGGCAAAGATCCATTGCTTCTAGGAGGACGGACGGAAGCAAAATCCCTCTACCCCAAGGGGAAGAGCAGAAAACTCTCTTGGACTAAAGATTGAGGCGAAGGTTCACTCTTTTGGGAAAGACAGCTGGAAACTTTGACCACCCCAAACCAACCCTAGAGATAAAGCTGAGTCTGGATGTCACAGGAAGTAGGGGCAGAAATACTGAGAAAGCCCCTTTTCCTGAAGCTGGGGGAGGAGGGCAATGGATCAGCCTAAGACTGAAGCTGAGCCAGGATAACAGACACACGCCCCCTCCACCGTCATACCCTGCCCTCCATGAGCCTAGCACCAAATAGCAAGCAATAGCAGTCCGCCACTGGTGGAAGGCAGGCGTGCTGGGCATGCTGGGGTGGCTGAAAAGCTGAGGGTGGAGCAGGAACACAGGAAAACCCTCTGATACCCCAGGCCCCACCCTAAGCAGCCCACCAGAGAAACTGAAGCCTGTGTTGAACTGAGGTAATAATAGCAATAACAAAACCCAAACCCTTCCTGACTCCTAGCTAGGTTGACTCAACCCCTCAAATCAACAGGCTGACAGAAGAGGCATGCCCACTTCCAGACATAAATACTTCTTACCTCAGTCTCTGCTGTTCTACAGATGCTGGACATCAATAAAAAAAAATTTACAGAGGCAGGTGAAACGCAACCATACACTGATGTCTCTTTCCCTCTCTGCCTCTCTCCCTTCCCCTCTTTCTACAAATAATGAAATAAAATCTTAGAAAAAAAATTTACAAAACGCAAAAATGGCAAGGAAGAAAACACCCCAATTCATTGTCAGACGATAAAAGAAATCCATAGAACCAGAGTCACAGGTAACACAGATGTTGGAACTACCAGACAACAGATTTTAAAATGACTAATATATTAAAGAGTCTACTGGAAAAAGATGGGCAACTTGCATCAGCAGATGAGGGCTTTTGGTAGAGATGTGGGATCTATAAGTATAATAAAGTCAAATGGAAATGCTAGAAATAAACCATGATATCAGAGATGAATTCTTTCAATGGGCTTTTCAATAAGTAGGCACAGCTGAGGAAAGAACCAATGAACTTGAGAACCATTAATTGAAATCATCAAACTGAAACAGAAAGAAAAGGAGCAGGTCTGAGGGGAGGGGGACAAGAAAACAAATGCGAGCTTCCAAAAGCTGTGGATCAATATCAAACAATCCAAAAATGTATTCGTGTATCTGGTCTGTTTTGCTTGTTTGTTTTGTTCATTATTGTCCTGTAATGGGTAAGATCATACGGTATTTGTCTTTCACTGACTGGCATATTTCACTAAGCATAATACTCTCCATTTCCATCCATGCTGTCACAAAAGGTAGGAATTCCTTCTTTCTTTCTGCTGTGTAGTATTCCATTGTGTAAATGTACCAAAGTTTTTTGATCCATTCATCCACTGATGGGCACATAGGCTGTTTCTAGCATTTGGCTATTATAAATAGCACTGCTATGAACATAGGGGTACATAGGTTCTTATGAATTGATGTTTCAGGGTTCTTCAGGTATAATCCTAGTAGTGGAATTGCTGGATCAAAAGGCAGTTCCATTTTTAGTTTCTTAAGGAAACTCCATACTGTTTTCCATAGTGGCTGCACCAGTCTGCATTCCCACCAACAGTGCACCAGGGTTCCCTTTTCCCTACATCCTCACCAACAAAAAATGTATTAGAATCCCAAAAGGTAGAGACTGGGAATGGGGCAGAAGGAATATTTGAAGAGCTGGTATTTATATGAATGTGACAATGAAGTTAGAGTGGATATGAGGAGCATTTTGGAGAAAATGAAGTGTAAGAAAGTGGGAAGAATGAAGCATGGCACCTGGATGTGGCACAAGGTACTAGGAGATAGTTAGCAAGGGATTTGGTCAGGATTGAGAGCCAGGCCTAGCCCTCTCCAGAGCCTGTGCTCTTGGTTGCTGTGCAATACTGCTGCCTACAGGCCAGCTGGAACAGCAGCAGACCTCTGCTCCTGTCCCCACTCTCCAGTGCCAAGCCTTCCTTAGCCATCAAGGAGCTGGGTGATACTTCCCTCCATTTCCTCATCTTCCTTTCCCAAGTGCAATGTGTTGCAGATTGTTCTGAAGTAAATTTTTTTCTTTTTGGTTTATTTGATTTTTTGAAATAAAGGTTTTCTCTTCCCCAAAAGACTGACTCTTTTATCCCTTCATGCTGACCTAATACACTTAAAAAAAAATTAGTTCTCACCCTGACTGGTGTGGCTTAATTGCTTGGTTATTGTTCCACAAATCAAAAGTTCTCCAGTTTGATTCCTAGTCAGGGCTCACGCCTGGGTCACAGGTTGTATCCCCAGTTGGGTTATTTACAAGAGGCAACTGATCAATGTCTCTCTCTCACATTGATGTCTTCTCCCTCTATTTCTTTCTTTCTTTCTCTCACTCTACAAATAAATAAAGTCTTTTAAAAGATTGATTCTTTTGTGGATGAGGTAAGTAGGGAGATGAGAGGCAGAGGTGAAGATGGGTGAGGGATTGTGTCTATGTGTGTGCATGCATGTGTGCACAGGTAAGGAGTAGAATTACTGAGAGTTTGTGAGCATCTGAAAGAATAGGCCTATGGTCGAGATGGCTGTGTAGGCAGACATGGCTCGCCTTCTTGCACAACCACATCAAAATGACAAGTAACCCTGGCTGGTGGCACAGTGGATAAGGCACCGGCCTTTGAACCCAAAGGTCGCTGGTTCGATTCCCAGCCAGGGCACATAACCAGGTTGCAAGCCAGGTCTCCAGCCAGCTCTGTGGCTGGAGACAGGTGAAAAGCAACCATACATTGATGTCTCTCTCCCTCTCTGCCGCTCTCCCTTCTCTGATCTCTAAAAATAATAAATAAATAAAATCTTTAAAAATATAGATATATAAAACAACCATCACTCAGAACCATTAGAAATCAAATCGAATGGAAATCTGAACTGGAATTAAAGAAACCACATCCATCCAGGCTGGTAGTGCAGAAGTGGAATGGGCTGGTCCCTCACCAATATGTGGTGGATAAAAATTCAGGAGGGATATTTTGAGAGTGAGGAGTCCCAGCCCCGGGACACCAGGCCCCCCAACACAGAATTCCAGTGCCAGGAAGATAAGTCCCCACAACTTCTGACCGTAAAACCTAGCAGGGATTGAGTCAATAGAAGAAACTGCTGGATCTCCAAACAGTTCCTCTTAAGAAACCCACACACGGACTCATCAGCTCAGGCTCACTCCCTCTGAGCTCCAGCATCAGGGCAGCAGCTTGAAAGGCACCAGTGGCATAAGCATCTGGCATCAAAGTGAACAGAGGCCATTGTCACTGTTCTAAATCCTCCCCACAGAGAGCAGCAAGCTGGTGCCACATCTGAGACAACCTGGCTGGCACTGTTTGACCCACTTTGGAGATCCCAAGACACTCTGCCCTATCCAACTTACCAGCCCACCAAGCTGCTTTTCCATGTAATGGCTGGTCTTACTCAGGCTTCACAACTTCCTAAATCCTGTCAACTAAGCAACAGCTGGCCTCAGTGAGCCCCAGGCCCAGCACTATTAATAGCCAGCTTAGATTCACAGCTTGGATTCACCTGAGAATCGCCAAGCCCAGCACAAGTAGCAGCAACTCAGATTGCTTTATAGCTCAGACAGGGTGGCCCTGGGGGCAAAGCACAGGTGGGGGCTGACCTTGGCCTGCACTACTTGGGCAACCCCAGAGCCACTGGACAGCTACAGACCATGTCAGAGCACCACCACCATGTCTCTGCACTGCTGATCCTCCACGGATGGCAGAGACTGGTAGTCATAGCCAGTCCTTGTAGTTGACTGGCCTGGGTAAATCCCCCCCATTGATCTGCCAACAGCAACCAAAGCTCAACTGCAAGAGGAGGGTATACTCAGCCTACATGAAGGGCACACCTGGATTACCCTGCTTGGGTGATAGGGAAGGCTGTGCCACTGGACCCTGTGAGACACCTATTGCATTAGGCCCCACTACCAAGACACAGAGTTAAAGCAGCTCTACCTAATATATAGAACGAAACACAGCAAAGCTGCCAAAATGAGGAGACAAAGAAACATGGCCAAAGTGAAAAATCAGATCAAAAACTCTAGAAAAAAGAGCTAAATGAGATGGAGATAAGCAGTCTATAGGTGCAGAGTTCAAAACACTGGTTATAAGGATGCTCGAGAAAGTCAGTGGGTACTTTAACGGTATAAAAAAGATCCAGTCAGAAACAAAGGATACACTAAATAAAGTACAATTTACAGGGAAACGAGTGGAGTGGATGAAACTAAGAATCAAATCAATGATTTGGAACATACGAAGCAAAAAACAACCAATTAGAACAATAAGAGGAAAAAAGAATCCCCCTCAAATGAAGAAAGTATAAGCAGCATCTGGGACAACTTCAAGAGGTCCAACGTTCACATCATAGAGTTGTCAGAAGGAGATGAGAAAGAACAAGAAGTTGGAAATCTATTTGAAAAAATAGTGAAAGAAAAGTTCTCTAAATATACATTCAAGTCCCAGAAGCACAGAGGGTCCCAAGCAAGATAAACTCAAAGAGGCCCACTCCAAGACACATCAAAATTAAAATGCCAAAAGTTAAAGAGAGAATCTTAAAAGCAGCAAAAGAAAAGCAGTTACCTACAAAGGCGTCCCCATAAGACTGTCAGCTGATTGTTCAAAAGTAACTTTGCAGGCTAAAAGGGATTGGCAAGAAATATTCAAAGTTATCAAAAGCAAGAACCTACAGCCAAGATTGCTTTACCTAGAAAAGATACCCTTTAGAATCAAAAGGCAGATGAAGAGCTTCCCAGACAAGAAAAAACTAATAGAATCCATCATCACCAAATCATTATTAAATGAAATGTTAAAGGGACTTATTTAAGAAAAAGAAGATCAAACCTTGAACATTAAAATGCCAAACAAAACAAAACAAAACAAAAACAAAAACAACCCATCTCTATCAACAATTGACTCTAAAAAACAAAGTAAGCAAACAAGAAGAACAGAAACAGAATCATGGGTCCAGAGAGCATTTTGAGGTTGCTGGATGGGAGAGTTGGGGGGGGGGGGGCAGTGAAGAGGTGAGGGCATTAAGAAGTACAAGTAGATAGTTACAGAATAGCCATGGGGGTGTACAGTATAGGAAATGGAGTAGCCAAAGAATTTATATGCATAACCCATGGACAGAAACCCTGGTGGGAGGATTAATTGAGGGAGTGAGGGATGCTGGATGGAGTGGGGCAAAGGGAGGAAAATGAGGACAACAATAATAGCATAATAAAATATAATTTAAAAAGAATAGGACCAGTTTTGAATTTTCAGTCTTATGTCCTTTTTGTATGAGATCATCAAGAAGCGGAGCTGGTCTCAAGGTTAGCTGGGTTCCAGAACCCCAAAAATATCTTTAATCTCCTCTTTCTTTCACTCTTAACTTTTTTGTGTGTTGGTATGGTACCGAGAATTCTGGGAGTTCTTCACCTTATCCCAGTTTAGCAAATCCAGAGGTGCAGCTGTCTCTTCCAACTTTATATAATAAATCCCAAGGAAAGACTGTCTGATTGGCCTGGGCTGGGCCTCATGCTCATTATTGAACCAATTTCTGTGACCAGGGAAACAAATTTTTTTAAAAAGATTTTAATTATTATTTTTTCAGAAAGGGGAAGAAAGAGAGGCAGAGAAGGAGAGAAACATCAATGTACAGTTGCCTTTCACCTGCCTCCAGCTACGGAGCTGGCTGGAAACATGGCTTGCAACCTGGTTATGTGCCCTGGCTGGGATTCAAACCAGCAACCTTTGGGTTTGCAGGCCGGTGCCTTATCCACTGTGCCACTAGTCAGGGTGAAAGAAATTTTTTAATCTGCTGGACGTAAATCATGGGCCCAAACCTATAACTAGGGGTACAGGGTACTGTGGTTCACCAGAACCATTCAAGAATAGGAAGTGAGCCTTGGCTGGTAGCACAGTGGTTAAGGCGTCGGCCTGCGAACCCAAAGGTCACAGGTTTGATTCCCCAGCCAGGGCACATAACCAGGTTGCAAACCAGGTCTCCAGTCAGGTCTGTGGCTGGAGGTAGGTGAAACGCAACCATACATTGATATCTCTCTCCCTCTCTGCCTCTCTCCCTTCCCCTCTTTCTAAAAAATAATGAAATAAAATCTTTAAAAAAAAAAAGAACAGGAAGTGGAGGAGAGTTGCTGTTACTTGGGGAAAAGCAAAAGGGATGCTGAGAAGCCAAAACAACACATTTTCAGTGTCTTCACAGTTTGATAAAGTCAACATTGTTGTATACTTGCCAAAATAGTTGAAATGCTAGGAATCAATAGTGAACATGTATTTAGGGCCATAGAAGTGGAAAAATACATTTTATACTTGCCATACTATTCTGAAGCATCATCTGGGTACCAGTAGAAAGAGAACACTGAAAAACTCATAGGACTCCCAGCAGGAGGGGTCCAGGGTGAGGAGGCTCAGAAGATTGAATCATTTGAAGAAAGGTCAAGGCAATAAGATCTTCTGGCCTGGAAAACAGAAGATGTAATAAACATGTTGACCTTAAACTACTTGGAAGAGTTCTGAGTAGAAAAATGAGACACTGAAGTACAAAGGACAAACTAGGACCAGTGGGGGGGAGTTTCAGAGATCAGTTGCTATTCAGTATAAGGAGAACTTTCTAATAGCTGTTCAAGAGTAGACAGGGCTACCTCATAAAAGATAGTGAGTTCCATGTCATTGGAGGTGTTTAAGCAGGTGCCAGAGAGGTTGTAAAGGGGTTCCTACATGCATAGAAAGTTGGATCAGGAGACCCCTAACATCCTTTCCAGATATGAAATTCTGATTGTCTATTGGAGACCTATGGGGGATTGCTGCTAGTCAGTCAGTCAATTCTTGCCTCCATAGGTGATAAGACTTCTTCTAATAAACACCTGTTCAGCTACCAGTAAACACCTGTTCACCTACCAATAAGTGGTCAGAAGCAGAGCCTCTAACACTTTTTTTCTATTTTTAAAGATTTTATTCATTACTTTTAGAGAGAAGGGCAGGAAGGGAGGAAGAAAGGGAGAGAAACATCAATGTGTGGTTGTCTTTCACCTGCTTCCAGCTGGGGACCTGGCTGGAGACCTGGCTTGCAACCTGGTTATGTGCCCTGGCTGGGAATCGAACCAGCAACCCTTGGGTTCACAGGCTGGCACCTATCCACTGTGCCATACCAGCCAGGGCTCTAACACTTCTTGTCTTTGCCCAGCTTTGTGGTGCAGACTCTGGCTGGAACAAGCATAGAAAGATAGCCCTTACGCTATTATATGTCCTCTGAACACATTTAGTGTGACAAGGACTTGGATGTAGGCAGTTTATTTTGGGGGGTGAGCAGGATAATGTAGTAAGGAGAATGAGCCAGAGAAGGGTGCATGGAGTAGGGTTTGGTACCACTGAGGTCACTCTGAGAAATCATAAAGATCATAGCTCAGAATTTTCCCACTGAGTGATGGGAAACTCTGAAGTATAATTCCACCAGTACCTGCCCTTTGGGGGAGTGTTAAGCTCCTGCTACTTCCAGGCTGCCTGGAGAGGGCTGAGAAAAGCTTCCAGCGGAGAAGAGGAGAGGTGGGAAGCTGTGAGTATACAACAAAACTGTCTACCAAAGCTGCAGCTGGGCACAGGAGTGGACTAAAGGAATGTGGTACTTCAACAACATCTGCCATAGTCCCTTTCCTGCCCAGTCTAGGACCCATCATCCAGGAATGTGGACCTTTGATTTTCACATTCCAGCCTCTGTGGCCCAGTGTGTTCCCCCAGATTGGCTAGTTCAACATATCCTTTTCTGAATGTTCACCCATAACCCTCTTGCATTTAAGTTTCCCTCCTGGGTCTAGTTCTCTCACAGCCCTGTGGGTGGAGGGCACCAGGGCAGTGGGCTCTCCAAGCTAACACCTGTCCTATACTACACCCACACAGAAGTTTAGGACATGGCTGTATTCAGGACACTGGCTCCGTTACTTCTCCACACTATTGTCAAGGTTAAGATAAATCAGGGGCTAGATGGGCCCCCAAGTTTCCTCCACAGATATCTCATTATTTCTTTTATTTTCTTTTTTGTTTTTAAAGATTGTATTCATTATTTTTAGAGAGAGTGGTAGGGAGAGAGGCAGAGAGGGAGAGAGACATCAATGTGTGGTTGCCTTTCACCTCCCTCCAGCTACGGACCTGGCTGGAGACCTGGCTTGCAACCTGTCATTATTTCTTAAGAAGAAAAACCTGGCCCTGGCTGGTGGCGCAGTGGATAGGTGCTGGCCTGCAAACCCAAAGGTCGCTGTTTCGATTCCCAGCCAGGGCACATAGCCAAGTTGTAAGCGAGGTCTCCAGCCAGGTCCGTAGCTAGAGGCAGGTGAAAGGCAACCATACATTGATGTCTCTCTCCCTCTCTGCCTCCCTCCCTTCCCCTCTCTCTAAAAATAATAAATAAAATCTTGGAGACATTTTGGAGATAGGAAATCATTGCACTAACGTTGGAGGCAGGAATCATGGCCGGACCTGAAAGACCAATCCAAGCTGGCTCACCACTCCTGTTATTTTTACTTTTAATCCACACCTGAGGATATGTTCATTGATGCTGGAGAAAAAGGAGGGGAGGGGAAGAAAGACAAAAGAGACAGAGACAGAAACATCAGCTGGCACCTGGATCCCATAACCTAGGTATTCGCCTGACCAGGAATTGAATCCGAAACCTTTCTGGTGCAAGAGACGACCCTCTAACCAACTGAGTCACCTGGCCAGGGTCATTCCTATTGTTCTTCCTCTGGCCTGCCTTGGTCAGAGCTCTGAACCCACATCTCTCTTCCTCCCTCTGCTTCTCTCACCCTCTCACCCCTACACCCCTACACCACTGACTTTTCAGCTGGGCTTTTCTTTCCTCCTTCATGTTAATTATCTCCAGGGCCTTTATCATCTCTGATGTTCACATTCATTATGCCCTAATTTTGTCTCATTTCTTACAATTCCTGTCCAGTGTCTTGATGTCCATTTCATGTCCTGGGAGAGGTGAGACTGAGAATAGATATTTATGATGAATTTAGGGTGAAATAGAACCAATTGCCTCCCAAGGGCAAGGAGGGGTTTGTGTGTGTTGGGGGATCCAATTTTACCTTCGTTAGCTTAGGGTGAGGGTCTGTCCTAACCTGGCAAATGTTACCCAGCTAGAGGAAGGCCTCAGGAAGAATGAGACAAAGAGAAAGCTACTGGACCTAAGCCCTGCTCAGAACAGGTAATTTACTAGGTGGGAAGAAGGAGGGCTGACTTCTCTCACCTCTTCCTCTTCTTTCTCCCTCGGGGCCCTCTCCATTATCCTTTGAGTTTGTGGTTCTCTCCCCCATGCCCTGTCCTCATGGGTCCCCTGTACCTGTCTTTGTCTTTTTTTCTTAATTCCGTCTCAGACTCTGATTTTGCTTTGTTCACCCCTCAATCCTGCATCATTGAGGTTCTGCCACCATCTCACTTTCTTGCATCTTCCTATTTTCTGTGTACTTAAGTATGCTTATTTCTCTTTGTCTCAGTCAGTGTGGGTACCTCTGAGCTGATTTGTTTTTCTGTGTCTCTGTCTGAATGTCCATATTCCCAGAAGCACTATAAATCTGGAATGCCTGGCAGGAGTGGCCTTTCTGAGAATGGAGCCTGGGACAGCCACCAGAGAAGTAGAGGTGGCTAAGGACATTTCCAGCCCAGCAGTCGCCATGGTAACATCCAGGGTGGGCCAGGATGGGAAGGTGGGGAACCACGTGGGCTTGACCTTTCTGTGGGTGTCAGGTTTGAGAGGGAGCTGAGGAAAATAAGCAACAATGACTTCTCTCTGGCCCAGCCCTCAGGCTTCCGGACTGGGCTGAAAGGAGAGAGGGAGAGACTTAGAAAAGGGACAGCTGGCAGCAGAGGGAGAGAAAGGACAGACGGTGCTTAGCCATAGCCATAGCCAACTAGAGAACCCTCGGGAGAGTGAGACGGAAGCACAGGCATGCCCACAGGCACGTGCACACAGTCCCAGGGTCAACAACACTCCCATTGTGAACTGACCTGTGGAGGGCACTAGACATCATCCCGGTTCCCAGAGGCTCAGATTGTGCCTCACCAGCGGCAGCTCTGGTGGGTGGTTACTAAAGGTACATTCTTCACACTCGCAGCTCCCTCCCCTCCAGACTCCTTCAGATCAAATGTCACTTTTTCCATATTGCAAAAGCCTTTATTGCTCTAAGGAAAATATGCTAAAAATAAAAAGAGCCAAACATTTCTTTTTCAAAAATAGAAATATTATAAATGCAAAAGTCCAAAGAAAGACCCTGAAAATAAAAGGCATTTTAATTCTCCCTCCACTTCCCCCAGCTTTGAGGGGCAGTTGCTTCCCCTACCAGCCAGGTCAGGCGGCAGAATCAAGGATGGACCCCAGTGTCCATTTCTCTGACAAGAGCACAGAAGGAAGCCAGATCGGATGTTGCTTGTGCATGAAGGGGACTTGGATCCACAGCCCCACTCCCAGCCCATGCACACCCTGTCTACTCCTCTTTTTCCTATGGGAGCAGACCTGCAGGAGGCAGGAAGAAGTGCCCACAGGTACCCTGTTAACCGTGTGACCCCTTGAGGAAGAGGCAAGGGGTACAGAGAAGCCTCAGGTCTGCTCCACAGAGAACACAGCTCACCTGTGGATCTCATTTTCAGACTTTCCTCAAGTCCTGGCCACACAAGAGATCTCAAGCCTCTTGAACACACTGCGATGGAAAACAAGACCACAAAGTCAAAATGAAAACTCAGTCCTTGTCAGGTACTGAAAATCCACATTCCGGAAAGACATGAAGGGGCACTCACCAGACAAAAGGTACTTAACACACCAGCATTACAGGCTTTCTTTTACACAGCAGTACAACCCAAAGTGCCCCTGGAGAACTGCTCTTGTGGCAGTCAGATGGGGAAGGGGAGGGTTGTGATACTCAATAGGAGAGGGGACAGCAGATCCTGTGGTCTTAAGTTAGCACACTTCCAAAAGGCTATTTGAAATGACTTCTGATTACATATATATGAAAGTGGTCACAGTGTTACTGAAGATCCAAGGTTGTTTTTGCCTTTTTTTTTTTTTTTTAACTTTATTTACTTGTAGGGAGAAGGGAGAGGAGGGAGAAGGAGTGGAAGTGAAACATTAACGTGTGAGAGACACATTGATCCAGTTGCCTCTCACATATCATTAACTGGGGACCCAGCCCATAACACAGGCATGTGCCCTGAATGGGAATCAAACGTGGGACCTTAGGTTCACAGGTGGGCACAGAATCCACTGAGCCACACTGGCCAGGACAGATTCAATGTTTTTGTGACTAACCTTTTTTTTCCTCTCTCTCACAGGTTCATGTGTTGTGGGCCTCTCTTTTGGAGTTGATCGACATCATTTTCTAGTTCTGTTCCTATAAAGCCATCTCTTCACTGGGGACAGAGTAGGTCCTAGAGTCCTTCAGGGACTTGTGCATCCAGAGCAGTGGGGAGAGGACAAGCAGGCAGAGGACAGGAGAGGACCTGGTGCTCTGACACCCACAAATGAGGCCCAGGCTCCCCCCTGGGACACGCGCACTGCACCACTCCTCTCCCCTAGTTGTGATTGTTTCTGTGTGGGACCCAGCCAAGTCACTCCTTTGTTGTTCCAAGCCCCTTCCCTCCAGTTCAGCCTTTTCTATGTTAGGCCCTCAACCCACCCCTGAACGCTCTCAGCTCAGCACCTGGGATTGGGACAGCTACCCAGGGATGCTGATTAAATCTCAGAGCATCTGCCCAGCACCTGAAGTGGTATAAGCTGGTGAACGTGGGCAGCTTGGCAATTGCTCCTGCCAAGCCTGTGACCCCTGATGGCCCACTTAGGCTGTGCCCCTTCTGTCTCCACTCATGCTGTGGACCAGGCGCAAGGTAACTTCAGGATGCTTACTGGGCGAGGACAGGCCACTGGCTATTTCACGCCCCATGCCTTTGCTCAGTCTATTCCCTTTGATATTTTCTGGTAAATCCATACTTCTAGTTAAAGGCACAACTCGAATCTCACTGTACCAGTCAAGCCCTCCTCAATCTACTCTAGCCTGCTCCGGTGCCCACAGAACCTTTTATCACTGTCACCGCAGCCAGGTCTCCATTTTTTACGCAGGCTCCCCGCCAGAGGGCGTGCTTTCTGGACTGCACTGGTTCCCGCGGAAGTATGTGGATCTCCAGAATTCCGCTCAGTGTCCCTTGCTAAGTATCTTTATTGCTGTTGACTCCCACCCAGAGCAGACTCCCAGGTCTGAAGTGTGAGCCAGCGAAGGTCCCAGATTCCGCAGAGACAGCAGCAATCTGCGTGTGGATAAGAAGTGAATAGTATGTGTCGCGCCTCCCCTTCCTTATCAGACGAGGCCCCACCCTGCTGCAGGTCCGGTCGTGCCAGGCTGGTTGCAAGGCAGGGGGCTCCTCGTTCCTTGATAAAACCATGGCTCCTCCCATTTGGCACTCACGGCGGATGGAGAAGTAACGCCTGGCTGACATCTGGATGCTTTTCCTCCAGCCCTGGGCAGCTGTCTCCTGTTGCTGTCCCCCTCATCCAATGACTTTACTGACTCCTCTTGCGGCCCTAAAGAGAGCTCCGGAGAGTGGGCTCCGAGTGGGAAGAAACGACTGGGGGCATCCTTCCTCTCTCCTTCTTCCTGGCTGCCTGCAGCTGTGCTTCGTGATGTGGAACTGAGCACAATCTTAATTACCGCTCAGCCCTGCTTATTAGTGCTCTGGAATCCAGAGAAGTCCTGAGTTAGGAAGTCTCCGTTGCAGTGGGGCCAGGGTCTCACATTTCCTGGGTTTTCCAGGTTCCACTTCTGGTGGATTGGGCCTGATTGATTTTGGGATACCTGGGATGGGGAAAGGGTTGGAGCTGGAGGAAAGAGAGGGAACTCTAGGCCCTCTCCTGGGTTCTCACTTGTGTGCAGAGTGTCTCCAGAACAGCATGTGGTGGGACGTGTGAAACTCCACTGCTAGCAGAGAAAGATGAATAAATGATTAAATAAATCAAATAGGCTCAAATCCAGCACACTGATGACTTTTCTGCCTTCAAAGGGACTTAAGCAAAGAGCCTGGTGCATCGTCAGCCCCGCCCCACCCCACCCCACCCCAGTTGTTTTTTGTTTGTTTGTTTTTAGTCAAGAACCAGGAAATGTACAAACACTGGACAAGGGAAGCTGAACGAAGGAGGAGAGGAGAGGTGGAGCCTGGAGATTATAAACTCTAAGGCTTGGCTCCAATATCTAGGAAAACTCCTTCACAAATATCAACTTCAAAACACCCTAGAAGTTCAAATGAGATAATACACATGAAAGTACTTTTTGAACTGTAAAGGACTTTAGAAATATAAGGTGTTAGTTTATTATGTAATACTTCTGCTCAGTGCAGACTATAAAACAGATGCTACAGGAAGCCTGGAGATTTATGATAATGGCTCCTCCCCCCACAAGGTATTCACACAATCTGGGCTGTTTCTTTTATCAGTTATTGCCTCTCATATAGCCTCCACCTTTCGCTCATTCCATTCACCTCATATGCCACCACTGGGGTAATTTTCCTGATGCAGAGCTCTGATCAAATGCTTGCCGGCTGTACAGAGCCTGGAGATCTTGGCTTAGCAGTCAAGATTCTCCATAATCTGGTCCCACATCACTTCCCCAACCTGATTTCCCTCCTTCCACCCTGGCAGATGTAGGCTCAGGAAGATCAAGTCATTTATCCAAGACCACACCGATACCAAGGGGCAGATCCTGAACTCAAACTCTCAACTTCTAGACACCTAACTCCAAAACAAATGCTTTTACTAGCCCATCGCTTTTTCACTATGATGGATACAGCTACAATGATCTTACCCCATAGAGCTTTTTTCTTCTTTGGAAAAATTTCCTCAAGACAAATTCCTGAAGTGAGATTACCAGGTTAAATGACATTAATATTTTTAACAGCTGCTTGAATTTACAAATGCTTTGCAAAAGGCTTGAGCTGATTTATATTTTAGCCAATGATGTACATACAAGTTTCACCAGACTCCCCTTTTCACTGGGGATCCCCTTTGAATAAATGTCTAATTGAAAAAGATATTTCTCTGTTTTAGTTTGAACTTCAAAGACTATTGAGGTGGAATGCTTTCCATGCATCATTTTATGATTTGTATTTGTATTTTGTCTTATGTGAATTATATGTTCATATCTGTGGCTCATATACAATTACTAAAGTGTTCACATTTCAGAAGCTGCAATGTAAAAAAAAAAAAAAAGGGGAAGAAAGAAAAGACAATCTTGAAAGGTAGACATGGTAGACTTTGTGAAATCAAAGCAGAGGTCTCTATCTAATAAAGGAATGCAAATAAGTTGTATCTTGTGTAAATCTTTAAAACAAAATTGACGTCAACTAACTTAAAATACTAGTTGCTACTTAAAGGGAGAATTTAGGAGATGGCATTTCCTGGACTCAGACTATACTTTTCCTTACCCTGTCAATGTGTCATAACAGTAACACTTATTGTTGTTGTTGTTGTTTTTTAAGTATTTATTTAGTTAGTGAAAGGGAAAGGGAGGAAGGCAGAGAGGAAGAGAGACATCAATGTGTCATTGCCTTTCATCTGCCTCCAGCCAGGGAACTGGCTGGAGACCTGGCTTGTAACCCTGTTATGTGCCCTGACTGGGGAATTGAACCAGAGACCTTTGGGTTCGCAAGCTGGCTCCTTATCCACTGTGCCACCAGCCAGGGCAACACTTATTGTTTAATGTCATTTTGGCGATGATATAATTATCCTAAACTAGAAATGCATTATTTTTTTTGTGTTAAGAATAATTAACTTTATTTATTTATTTAACCAAATTAGGCATATACATGGAACAAAAGTCAAAAGATTGAAAACAACATTTTCCACTTTCTTCTAATTTCCATTTCCCTCCTGGGAGGTAGACACTGCTACCAATACCTTGTGTATACTTCCAGAGATATTCTAGGCATATGTGAGTTTCTACATCAATATAGTCTTACCACAATAGTCTTAGAAATTCAAACTAAAACAGGGAAATACCTTTTTCAATTAAACATTTATTCAAAGGTTATCCCCAGTGAAGAGGGGAGTCTGGTGAAACTTGTATGTACATCATTGGCTAAAATATAAATCAGCTCAAGCCTTTTGCAAAGCATTTGTTAATTCACGCAGCTGTTAAAAATATTAATGTCATTTTAACCTGGTAATCTCACTTCAGGAATTTGTCTTGAGGAAATTTTTCCAAAGAAGAAAAAAGCTCTATGGGGTAAGATCATTGTAGCTGTATCCATATATATATATGATTTTATTTACTTATTTATTTTTAGGGATAGGGGAAGGGAGAGAAAAAGAGAGGGAGAGAAACATCAATGTGTGGTTGCCTCTGGTGCATCCTTAACTAGAGACTTGGCCAGCAAGCCAGACATGTCCCCTGACTGGAAATTGAACCAGTGACCCTTTGGTTCACAGGCCAGCACTCAATCCACTAAACCACACCAGCCAGTGCTACATCTATATTTTTAATAAAAATGATAGCATATAATATGTGCTGATCTGTACTTTGCTATTTTGGAAAGCATTTCATATCTGTATATAGAAAGCTTAAATACATTTTTTTTAAACTATTGTGCCCAATGTGCTCTACTCTAAGAAACTCAATAAACAAAAATCTACCTACATTAAACAAATTTTAGGAAATATTTACTTTACAAACTAAGCTTTTATTTGTATAAAAATCCTCTAACTACTAGCTAACTTCACACATTTTCAGTTATGATTTATTTCATCAATTTACGTTTATGTATTTATTACGAAAACATTCTATGGGAAGCAAAGATCATTTAAGTTGCAAATCATTTATTAAGCAAATCAATTTTTAAAAGAGCATACGTGGGTCAAAATATAGCATCTTAAACCTGATCAGAAAGCATGGTTGTATGTTTGAAAAGTTAATCTTATATAAGTCTTGTTTTTTTAAAAGCCACAAATGTAATCATTACACCTTTCAATTTGCAATTTGTTTAACAAATATCAATGGAATAAAGTCTAAAGGAAAAGACTTTCAAAGTTGGTTGACATAAGGTACGCAGTTCAGAGTCATCTGAACTACCTGCTAGGACCCAGCCTACCAAGGTCCTGTGTCCTAACCTGGCAGGAAACTAGACTTTTACCCTGGATCACATCAAAGGATTGGACATACCCTACAAATATTTCCAACTGTGTTTTTACTTTATTTTTTCCTCTTTTAAAAAAAGATTTTATTTATTATTTTCAGGGAGAAGGGCAGGAAAGGAGGAAGAAAGGGAGAGAAGCATCAATGTGTGGTTGCCTTTCACCTGCCTCCAGCTACAAACCTGGCTGGAGATCTGGCTTGCAACCTGGTTATGTGCCCTGGCTGGGGAATCGAACCAGTGACTTTCTGGTTCACAGGCTGGTGCCAATCCACTGAGCCACACCAGCCAGGGCTATATTTTTCCTTTTTATTGACTAGATTGGGGTGACACTGACTAACAAAATTATACAGGTTTCAGTTGCACAATCCCACAATACATCATCTGCACACTGTATTGTGTGTTCACCATCCCAAGTCAAGTCTCTGTTCATCACCATTTATCCCCCTGTACCCTCCTCCACAGCCCCCTACTCATCTCCCTCAGGCAATCCCCACAATGGTCCATGAGATTTTTTCTCTTTTTTTCTTTTTTGTTCAATCCCTCCACACACTCCACCCATATCCTCAACTTGCAATCACTGATCCCAGAGCCTGCATCTGTGGGTTCAGACTATACCATCTTTTGTGGCATAAGTGTCCTTTGTTTACTGCCTGCTGCGTGTAAAGCAGCGTCTTTGCTCCAAAATGACTTTGAGGCAGCAAATTGGCATTCGTTCTGGAACGAGCCATTGTTCACCCTATCTGTGTTTGGTATAATCTTTTAAACTTTGATCTTATCTCGCTTTGAAATTTATCTTTCCAAACTTAGGGTCTCTGCCCTTCTAAATGCCTGCTTTCTAATTGCATAGTTAGAATGCATCATAAAAATCATTTTATTCATTCATTTGTTCATTCACGTGGTATCACGTGCTCTCATCTTCTCCAAGTCTATGCAATGTTACCTCCTCAAAGTGGCCCACCTTGATTAGCTAAATTGAAACACACTCTCCTCATGTTCCCCTTTATTCTCCTTACCCTGCTTCCTTTTTCTATTTTACTTGGCATCTCCTAACATAATGTATACTTAAAAAAATTTTTGTTATGTGAAATTTGTATTGTGCATCACCTTCCTCCAGAATGTAAGCTCCATTTTGTCTAATGAATTGCTGAGGTGTTCCAAGAATTTGGAACAGGGCCTGGGCATAGTAGGTCCTCTATGCCATGCATACGACACTGGGCTAAGTATATTTGTCTCCAAAGATGAATCAAAGAGCCAAGAGACTAGCCTTAGAGTTGAAACATGAAATTACTAACTACAATATAAGATAGAAACAGCAGTACAGAGAAAGAGCTGTGCAGGTAGAGGAGAAGAAAGCTTTCAGTCATATAAACGGAAAAGGGTGGCATGAGCAGAGGTACTGGATGGGCTGAGGAATCAAAGAGACTGGAATTGAATCCTGAATCTGCCCTAGTTGAATGAGGCTGGCTTGTAGTAAGCAAGTCATCCACAATCATGAGGGTCAAATAAGATAATGACTGTGTGTAGCCTATGGTGAACAGCACCTGATACCAAGTTCATGATGAATGAACATCAGTCCCTTTCTTCCTCTTGGGTGTCTATGAATAGGAAATCATAAATTATGATATAAAATGAAATATTATGAGTCATTAAAATGATAAGGATGTGAAGTAGCATGAAAAACAGCTTATGACTGACATTAAGTGAAAAAAAAGCAGAGTATAAAATTGTTCATGATTAACTGGCTAAAAATAATTCAAGTATACAAAAATATTAAATTCATTTTTGGGCTAGTCTGGTGGGAATAAGAATTAATTTACCTAAATATGCTCCTTTGATTTTTGTAATTCTGATTTTTTTGTGTCAGCATTTCATTTTGATATGTTTCAAATTTAGTAGAAAAGTTGTGCAGTGCATACAAGGAATTTCCAAACACCTTTTACCCAGAATCACCAATTATTTGCATGTTCTCTCTCTGTATATATGTATTTGTTTCCTAAAAATAAAGACATTCTTTTATATAACCACAGGATAGATTTCCTACTATTTTTACAAATAAAAAAGGCTGAGAAAGTGTATCTTCTTTTCTTAAGATCCTGGGTCATAATCTCCCTAAGTTTAGGATGCAGGGCTCTTCTCTGAAGTCATCCCAAAATACCAGTAACACACTAGTCAGTCAAGCTGCTGGTGTCAGGATCCCCTTCAAGTGCCTGATAGAGGGAATGGTATATTGTGCTCCCACCAGGTTGTTGGGAGGAAGGGCTGAAATAGAGCCGCCCCTGGGGAGGCTCCTTTTTCAGGACCAGAATTCTGCATCTACAGGGCTACAGTGGCTTCTGTGACTCAGGAAGTTTGTCCACTTTAGCCAAGCTTCCTGGGAATGAAATTTCAAGGGAAAGTCACTTAGCTCCCTACTGGCTTCCCCCGCACCCATCACCCCACAACACACATACACACACACATACATACCAGAGTCTGCTGAAATGCTTCTTCAAACCACTGAGCTCTGAGGACCAAACTACAAGTGCCAAAGGTGATTAAACAAGAGTGTCCTTGGAACTCTCAAGCTTAAAGCCACTGTTATACAAGGAGAATTGTTTAAGGCGGTGTTTTTGTTGGAGGAATGAAGCCTGTGCTGAGGGCCCTGGGCAGTGACTGGAGTAGCAGCCAGGTGGAAGGATGGGAGAGGTTTCCCATTAGCTGGGGACAGGCCTGCACACATACAATCAATTCATACACACCCGCGCCATCACCAGGCAAACAGCCCACCCCACTCTTCCCTCAGTCCTTCTGAGTTACCAAACGCAGGGTGTTCCTTTCTCCATATTTGCAGACTCTACCTCATGCCCAGCCAGGACGAGCACAAGCAGGACAGAGCCCACACCCCACAGCCCACAGGAAGGAATTGAGCACCATTCCCGGCCCCCACCTTCATCCCCACTGATCTGGCCAGGTCCCACCCAAGCCCCAGGGTTAATAATGGCCTTGCCCTCACTACTCTTCCTTCCACCCTGATGCCCCTTCTTCCCCAGCTTATACTTGTTAATTCAGTGATCTGGAGGAGTCAGCTTCTCTCTTGTCTTCTCATCTATAAAAAACACAATGACATTTACTTCGGTATGGTGGTGAGGGAGACAAGAGACCTTGCATGTGAAAGTACATGACTAACCTGGACAAGTGTTAGTCAAATCTAAGGCTTATCTGTGGGAGCCGCCAGTTTGACCTCTCTTAATTTATACTCTACACGTGCCCTGTGCTGAAGGTCATGAGCTAAGGTCATTGCTCATTTTCACCTATCTGACAAAATTGCTTGTAGACCACAGAGAGCAGAGTCTTCTCGTACACTAGTATTGGGAAAATAAGTGAATGCTATCTTAATACCTGAGTACAACATTTAAGAACATTTAGCACATTTATTTTAATTAAGCAATTTTCCTCATAGGAGCCTATCTATTGGAAATATTTATAAATGTACACAAAGTTGATGACAAAGGCATTCATTATAGTGTTATTTGTAATAGAAAAATATATGGAGACAATCCAAACATCTAAAATGAAGGAACTGAAGAAATTGTTGAGTTATGCTTCCATGCGTTAGTGTACATTCAGCTGTCAAAATAATGAGAGATCCCAAAGTAATCTACAAATTTGATGCAATTCCTATCAAAATTCCAATGGCATTTTTCAAAAGACCCCAAATAAATGGGCAGAGGAACTGAATAGGCATTTTTCCAAAGAAGATACACAAATGGCCAACATGGACATAAAAATGTACTCAATATCACTAATCATCAGAGAAATGCAAATAAAAATCACAATGAGATACACTTCATACCTCTAGTTAGAATGACTGTCATCAAAAAGATAAACAATAGCAAATGTTGGAGAGGATGTGCAGAAAAGGTAACCCACGTGCACTGCTGGTGGGAATATAAATTGGTGCAGCCACTATGGAAAATAGTATGAAGTTTCCTAAAAAAAAAAAAAAAAAAAAACAAAAAAAAAAAAATAAAAGTACAATATAGTCCAACACATCCAACAGGAATGAAAGAGATACCTGTACTTCCTTGTTCATTGCACCATTATTTACAATAACCAAGACATAAAACAACCTAAGCATCCATCAATGAATGAATGGATCAAGAAAATGTGCTATATGTATACAAAGGAATATTATTCAGCCATAGAAAGAAGAAATCATCCTGTTTGCAAAAACATGGGTGGACCTTGAGGGCATTATCCTTAAGTGAAATAAGTCAGACAGAGGAAAACAAATACTATATGAGCTCACATACGTGTGGAATCTTAAAAGAATCAAACTCATTAGAAGTAGATAATAGATTGCTGGTTGCCGGAGGTAGGGTTGCTGGATGGAGGAAGTGGGTGGAGTTAACCAAAAGACACGTACTTCCAGGAGTAAGACAAATTAGTTCTAAAGATACAATGTACAACAGGTTGACTATAGTTAGAAATATTGTATTGTATATTTGAGTAGACTTTAAAAGTTCTTATCACAAGAAAAAATATTTGTAACTGTGAGGTAATGAATGATAACCAAACTTATTATGGTGATCATTTTGCAGTATATATATATATATATATATATATACACACACATACTGAATCATTATGTGGTACACTTAAAACTGTATTTGTCAGGTATATCTCAAAATTGGAAAATAAAATTCCAATCTTGCTCTTGTTTAAAACTCGGCAATTCCTCCATGGCTCTTAATGTGGCCTCTGATGTCCCGGGCACTCAGGGTGCAACCGCAGCGCAGCCTCGCCCTCCATATGCTGCCCTCCAAGCGTAGAATACTGCCTTCATATCGGTTATCACAAACACCCAGTGATGGTGATGGAGGTAGCTGATGAACTTTGATAAATTCCATAGTTACTAGGGTATAAAATACATTGAAGTGAAAAATGCACTAATGTTTTACAATGATGAAAAAATAATGACAGGTTATTATATAGTGGCATGGAAAGATTTTACACTTTGAAGCAAAAACAGCAAGTTGCAGAATTATTTTCAGTGATTGATAACTGCCTAGCATGTAGTAGGTAACAAACAAATACTTATGGAATAGAAAGAATATGATCTCAGACTGTTTTCAAAAGAAAATTACCACCCCCACGCTTGTAAACTAGCCCATGTATTTTCACATACCTAAGGAAAAGCTCTGGGAGGACAGTGAGCAGCCTCCACAGCCTGGGTGGACTGTGTTCACCCTGGGTTGTGAGCAACTTCAAGTTTCCCTGGCTGTGGTCTACAGAAGCCACATCACGTGAGCTGAGGCTGCAGGGGGCCTCGCTTACAGCTGGCACCTCCTCGGAGGTGTTGAGGGAGGTTGCCTTTAGTCCCGCTCTCTCAGTAGAAAAGGACAGTCCAGCCCAACCACTCCCAGCAACTATTCAAGGTAACTTGCAGGGTCAGAGAGAAAAAAAGCCGAAGACAAGATGTGCAATTATTCAGAACACTGTTTTATTTATACCTCCAAGAGACCTGGGTCTTGGGCAGGCCAGACATTCTGTGTGGGTAGCCTCTAAGGCTTGAAGATGGAAGACTGGAGCCAGCCAAAATGCTCTGAGAAGGGGGATAATGCTCCAGCAGCTAAATCCTGAAAGGCCTGGTCTCTGTGCTCAAAGCTTATGAGAGAGCTCTAGCCAGGTGGCTCAGTTGGTTGGAGCATCATCCTGTGCACAAAGGGTTGAGTGTTCATACCTTGGTTGCGGGCTTGATCCCTGGTTGGCGCATGGACAGGAGGCAACTGACCCATGTTTTTCTCTCACATTGATGTTTCTCTCTCTAAAATCAATAAGCATGTCCTCAAGTGAGGCTTTAAAAAATTTAGGGGACAAAAGGGATGTCAGGCGCAGGGTCAGCTCTAGGGATGAGGTCAGAGAAACACCTGGAGGATCTGGATGAGAGGTCGCTTAAGAGCAAGCAGGGTCAGTTATAGGGACCTGAAAAGAACAGGCAGCCCTCCCTGAGATTTTGGAAATTGGTACAAAACAGTACAGCTTTGGAATATTCAGAAGGAATTTTCAAATTTTAGGAGACATAACAGAGTTTTGGAGGACCTGTAGAAGAAGGGCTCACTTTCCATTTGCCAGCATGAGGTCTGTCTTAGTCTGTTCAGGCTGCTACATCACACTCCAGTAAACTGGCTGGCCTAACCAACAGGCGTTTCTCCCATTCTGGAGGCTGGAAGTCTAGAATCAGAGTGCCAGTGAGGTTAAGTTCTCGGTGGGGGCCTCTTTCTGGGTTGCAGAGAGTCACCTTCTTGTACCCTCAAGAGGTGGAGGGAGAGTGAGCTCTGATCTCTTCCTCTTCTTAGAAAGACACACATCCCACCATCACATTGGGGGTTAGAGCTTCAACATATCAATTTTGAAAGGCACACAGTCAGTCCATAACAGGATCCGAGTGACTGCAGTGCAGTCAAGACAGCTTACAAACATACCCCAAGGCCAGTCCAAGCAGAAAGCACTCTGGTGCCACAGGACGGGTCCAGAGGCAAAGGTTTATCTCCCCACCCCCACCCTCCAGCTCTCAGAGGCAAGGCAGATGCCAGTGGGTCCCCCACCATGCTCCATGGATACGGACCCTTCAGGAGGGGAGAGCTGGAGGGGATGTAAGCAAGCCAAGAGCTGAACGGAGGACAGCCAGACGGACCTCTGGGGCAGTTAGGTCAGGATTGTAGGGATGCTGGGAAAGCTGGAAGCCTGGATCTCTGCCTTACAAGCTGCAACTAACTTGAAAAGCCCATCAAAGCTGTCCTGGTATACGTTATCACATTTGATGCTCAGAACAATGCTGAGAGAGGCATTTATTCGTTGATTAGTAGGTCCTGATTTTCACCAGGGAAAACCGTTTTTAACATTCATTATGATAATTAGTGAAACACCTGATACAGATAAAATACAGAGATAGCAGAAGCACTTGTAATAGCCAACTCTGGGGTATGGACTCATTAATTTTTTTCATCACCTTTGTTGAGGTATGATTTATATACAATGAAATGTAACTGTTTTAAGTGTATTCATTGTAGTGCACATCAAGTACATTAAAAGCAACTTAATATGTTTTCCAAAGGTATATGCGCCTACAACCATCACTCCAATGAGGACAGAACATTTCTATCACCTCAGAAAGTTTCCTCAGGCTTTTTTACAGTCAGTGATTCCACCCAGAAAGCCACAGATCTGTTGTTGTTAGAGCTTAGTTTTGTCTGTTCTACAATTTCATATAAATAAAATCTTCTGCCCTGGCTGGTGTGGCTCAGTGGATTGAGTGCTGGTCTGAGAACCAAGGGGTCACTGGTTTGATTCCCAGTCGGGGCACATGCCTGGGTTTCGAACCGGGTCCCCTGTTGGGGGCAAGTGAGAGGCAACCACACATTGATGTTTCTCTCCTTCTCTTTCTTCCTCCTTTCCCCTCTTTCTAAAAATAAATAAATAAAATCTTAAAAAATAAATCTTTCAGTATGTACTCTTTGTGTCTTGTTTCTTTCACTCAGAATAGTATTTTAAAGATTAATGCATATTATGTATCAGTAATTTGTTCTTTTAAATTATTGAAGTATCTTTAATTAATTAGATAGACCACAGTTTATTTATCCATTTTCCTATCAATGGAGAGTTGAGATATTTCTGATCAATGGCTATTTTGAATAAAACTGCTATGAACATTCATGTATAAATCTTTCTATGGATATACATTTTTATTTCTCTTGGATAAATACCACAGACTAAAATTACTATTATGTTATGTATGTTAACTTTATTATTTTTTTTAAAAAACCCTGCCAATCTATTTTTCAAAGAGGCTGTACCACGTAACACTCCCACCAGCAGTGAATGAGTTCCAATGATTCCACATCCTCATCAGCACTTGGCTTAGTCAGTGTTTTTAATTTTAGCCTTTCGGGGGTTGGGATGTGTATCATGGTTTTTAATTTGTATTTCTCTGTTGGCTAATGATACTGAGCATATCTTCATTTGTTTATCGGACATTTATATATCTTTAACAAAGTGTTCAAATATTTTCTGATAATTTTTTATAATGTATTTTAAAAAGAAATTTTTAATTAACAAAATTTTATAGAAGTGATTGAGATATTACGGTTTTCCTTTTACAAGTTAAAAAAAAAAAAAAAGTAAGTCCAAAGAAGGCTTCCCCAAGTTTTCTTACATTAGAAAACCAGCAGTTTGTAGCAGCAACTCCATGTTATTCTGATCAACTATCTATACTGAAAAGGGAGGGACTGCTATCTTCAAGCTGTGCTGAATGACACCGACTTGCTTAGTAGGCTTTGTTCAAAGTACTCACATGTTTGAGCGTAAACCAGAACCCTCTGTTATTTTAGCTTTCTGGTCAGTAAAAATAAATTAAAAAATCAGACATTCACCTAATTACTAGAAAGACATCTACGTTCATGGATCAAAAGACTTAATATAGTTAAGATACCAGTGCTCCTCAAACTGATCTACAGATTCAACATAACCCATATCAAAACCACAGTTGGATTTTTTTTCTTTTCGGTTGAAATTGACAAGTTAATTCTAAGATTCATATAGAAATTTCAGGGACCCAGAGTTGCCAAACCAATCATGAAAAAGGAGAACTTACACTTTCCAATAGTAATCAAGGCAGTGTGGTTACCAGCATAAGGATAGACAGAACATCAGAAGTGAGGGTTTATATGTAAACCTTTATATTTACAATCAATTGATTTTAATAAGAGTGCCATCACAATTCAATGGGGGAAGGAATAATCTTTTCAACAAATGGTACTGAGACAACTGGATATCCAACTGCCAAGGAATGAAGTTGAACTTCTATCTCACACCATATGCGCTATATATTTCTTAGAAGAAATAGAGGAAGAAAATATAGGCATAAACCTTTGTGACCTTTGGGTGGGCAAAACACAGTGATGAGAAAAAATAAATTAAACTTTATCAAAATCAAAGACTTACAAGCTTCAAAGAATAGCATTAGGAAGGTAAAACGATAACCCACAGAATGGGGTAAAATATTTGCAAATCAGAGTTCTGATAAGGGGTCTTGTTTCTAGTACATATAAAAAAAATCTCTTATAACACAGTAATAAAATGAAAAATAATTCAACTGAAAGAATGAGCAGAGGATCTGAATAGACAGTTCTCCAAAGAAGCTATGGAAATGGACACTAGCCATCATGGAAATGCAAATCAAAACCACAATGAGATACCCCTTTACACCTACTAGGATTACTATGATCAAAAAGACAGATAACAAGTGTTGTCTAGGTTGTGGAGAAATTGGAATGTACATACATTACTACTGGAAAATAGCCTGGTAGTTCCTCAAAAAGTTAAACAGAGTTACCTAGGTCTGTATCCAAGAGAAATTAAAACATACCATCCACACAAACACTTGCATACAAATGCTTATAGCAACATTATTCATAATAACCAAAAGGTGAAAATAACCCAAATATCATTCAATTGATGAATGGATAAATAAAATTCTATATAATGGAATACTACTTAGTAATAAAAAGGATGTAATTACTGATATATGTGACAACATGGATGAACCTTGAAAACATTATGCTAAGTAAAAGAAGCCCATCACAAAAGACCATATATTGTTATGATCCCATTTATATGAAATGTCCAGAATGAGCAAATGTACAGAGAACAGATTTGTGCTTGCTTAGTTCAGGGGAGCATCTTTTGGGGAGAAATGGGGAATGACTTCCAATAGATACAGAGATTCCTTTGTGGGGGTGGTAAACTTTTTCTAAGATTGACTGTGGAGATGGTTGCTAAACTCTATGAGTCTACTAAACACATTAAAATTTATGCTTTAAGTCCTGGCTGCTGTGGCTCAGTGGATTGGCACCAGCCTGTGAACCCAAAGGTTTCTGGTTCAGTTCCCCAGTCAGGGCACATAACCTGGTTGCAAGCCAGGTCTCCAGCCAGGTCCTTAGCTGGAGGCAGGTGAAAGGCAACCATACATGGATGTTTCTCTCCTTTCTTCCTCCCTCCCTGACCTTCTCTCTGAAAATAATAAATGAAATATTTTTAAAGTTATGCTTTAAATAATTAGGTAAAATTTTAAAATTATTATGCAAATGCCCACTTTTATAAATTATTAAATGTTTTTGTAATTAGGAAATGATTTTATAAATATAGTTACATTATTGTTTTATAGATAAAGTACTTTAAAGTCCACAGTATATAATACAAAATGTTACCATTTTCAATACACTTCATATTTGCTGAAGTTATATCATTATAGTACATTGATCCTACTTCAAAGGCAGGTATAGAAAGAATTTCTATAATGAACAATGTGTGGTCTAAAAAATGAAAGAAAATATGCATAGAATTAGGTACAAAGTAAATGTGTTTTCTTCAACATTCTATATCCACATTGTTGTTCTGTAGTAAAAGAACAGGTTGTAAACATGAAAACACACACAAAAACAGAGAAAATGACACAATTACTAATTTTCAGAATACATTCTTTTTAAAAATTAATTTTTATTTTAAAAAATGATTCTATTTATTATTTTCAGAGAGAAGGGCAGGGAGGGAGGGAGGAAGAAAGGGAGAGAAACATCAATGTGTGATTGCCTTTCACCTGCCTCCAGCTAAGGACCTGGCTGGAGACCTGGCTTGCAACCTGGTTAGGTGCCCTGGTTGGGGAATTGAACCACTGACACTTGGGTTTGAAGGCTGGTGCTCAATCCACTGAGCCACCAGCCAGGGCTTCAGAATAATTTCTAAAAACCACATTTCACACACGTGCACACCCACTCAAATTGTCAGCCACTGTCACATCTAAAGACTACTAGAAAAGTTTTGGTGGGGGAGGCGTTCCAGTTCCCCCAAGGAAGGAAACTTCCGGATTTGCCATCTCCATGGGCCCACACCATTTGCACCCCTAACCTAGGTGCAGAGAGGGGAGGAGTCACAGGTGTATTTAATTAGGGCGAGTTGCCTTTCTTCTTTCAGGGGTGCTACTGTGTTTTCAGGATAAGAGCAGAGCAAGGGGCCAAGGACACTGTCAGGGATGCCGCAGAAGGTAGTTAACCCAAAGAGGGTAGCCTCAGCAAGCAGCACTGCCACCTTGTGGCCAGGGATCGTCCCACCTCTGGGTAAGGCCTCGGAGATCTTCAGTGGGGCTCCTTGACATTCTTGTAAGAAAAACATTGGCCCTGGTCGGCGTGGCTCGTGGCTCGTGAATTGAGCACCAGCCTGTGAACCGAGTTCCCAGTCCCAGCACATACCTGGGTTGTGGGTCAAGTTCCCGGTTGGGAGTGTTTGAGAAGCAACCAATGTCTCACACAACGATGTTTCTCTCCCTTTCTGTCTCCCTTCCTTCCGCTCTCTCTAAAAGTAAATATAATCTGAAAAGAAAAAAAAAGGGGGGGGGGTGGATAATTCAGTACCATCCTTCAAGCTTCATTAAAAAAAATTTTTTTTAAATATTTTATTTATTATTTCTAGAAAGAGAGGAAAGGAGAGAGAGAGAAACAGAGAAACATCAATGTTTGGTTGCCTTTCACCTGCCTCCAGCCACAGACCTGGCTGGAGACCTGGCTTGGAACCTGGTTATGTGCCCTGGCTGGGGAATCGAACCAGTGACCTTTGGGTTCGCAAGCCAGCACCTTATTCACTGTGCTACCAGCCAGGGCCAAGCTTCATTTTTTATTGTTCTCCCCCTACCCCTTCATAATTTATTGTACAAATTGAGTATCACATGATGAGTTGACACTAGCTTCTCCAGGCATGGGAAATTAACAGATGAGGTACAATTTAGAATCCTTTTATGTTGCTTTCACAGCTGGATTTTGAGGGGGCCTTAACTTGAAGTATAAAACCAGCAAAGCAATGCTTCCATATGTGGCCAGCACACAATTCATTCGACCTTGAGAGAGTGTGAGTTGAAATATTTTTTGATACCAGTGAACTGGAATTGGGCATCAGCTTCTGGACCTGCCATGATTTCAAGTTTAAAAAAGCACGAATTCCTCAGGCTGTGTCCTTCAACGTATGAAGATACCTCTCTATTGTTCTTTCTTAATATAAAAGTAACTAATAATTACTTTATAAATGTATAAAGTATAAATGAGGAAAAAATAATAAAAATTACCTGGAGCCCTGGCTGATGAGGCTCAGTGGATTGGCCTTGACCTGCAAACCCAAAGGTTGCTGGTTCTATTCCCCAATCAGGGCACCTAACCAGGTTGCAAGCCAGGTCTTCAGCCAGGCCCTTGGCTGGAGGCAAGTGAAAGACAACCATTGATGCTTCTCTCCCTTTCTTCCTCCTCCCTCCCTGCCCTTCTCTTTGAAAATAATGAATAAAATCTTTTTAATATATATTTTTAAAAATTACCTGCAAATCTAACCCCCAGAGATAACCAAGGATAGGCATTTGGGAGTATCTTTTTCCAGTTTTTTCTGTTTGTTTTTTAACAAAAATGGAACCATACAGTATTTGCATTTCCCCCCATGAACTAAATCTATTGTATGAATATCCTTTCACTTGTTAAACATTGTTTGGCAACACCATTTTATTTTTTAATTAAGAATAAAAGTTTTACACATATAAAAGTTAAGTCTGGTATAATGGGCTCCTATATACAAATCACCAAGCTTCAGTGATTATCAACACATGGTTGATCCCCAAAACTTTTTTAATGAATGCATAGTACCATTTCTTTGGATGACTGGTCAAAATTTATCTAACCAGTCCTTTACTGTTTTTATTCCATAATTTTTATTAGCCTTTATTATTCAAGTGTTACATACTCACTGCTGAAATTAAAAGTACTAGAGAAGGCAGAAAGCAACAGTTTTTCTCTCATGCTGCCCCTTTCTCCTCACCAGACAACTCTCAAATTCTGGCTTTCTTCTTAAGATTGCTCTTTTTCTGGAAAGTATGACATTAAGCATGTGTTTAAGAGACAGTCTCAAGAAATTACATTTCTTTCTCTTGTGTGAACAAATTAATTAACATATAAGTTTTAATTCTTAATTTTGTAAAATGGGCATAATAATAATTCTTATCTCATAGAGTTCCTCTGAAGGTTAAATGAGATGACAATAGGAGAATCACTTCTAGTGTGATGGTTGGTTACCTGTATATAATTAGCTGTGGGCATGAGAAGCGGCTTGCATTCAACCCAGTGACCCTGTGTCAAATAAACTAACCCTCCTTTTTTCTTCTTTTCTCTTTTTAAATCATTAAAAACTTCAATTACAACTGACATACATTACTATATTAGTTTCAGGTGTACACTCCTGTGATTAGATATTACATAACTTACTGCTTGTCCTGCTAAATCTTGCATCTGATACCATACATAGCTATTAGAATATTGTTGACTATATTCCCATGACTATTTCACCCCCATGACAATTCTGCAACAACCCGTTTGTACTTTTTTTTTTTTTTAAGATTTTATTTATTTATTTAAAGAGAGGGGAAGGCATGGAAAAAACAAGGGAGTTAAACATTGATGGGAAAGAGAAACATCAATCAGCTGCCCCTGGCACTCGCTCTAACCATGTACCAGGCCTGCAACCCAGGCATGTGTCCCAACCAGGAATTGAACTGGTGATCTTTTGCTTCACTAGATGAAGCCCAGCCATCTGAGCCACACTGGTCAGTACAACCCATTTGTACTTCTTACTCCCCTCACCTCTTTACCCATTCCTCCACACCTTCCTCCTATCTGGCATCCATCAGGATGAGATTCTGATGATTCTGTCTCTGTTCTTCTTGTTTGCTTAGCTTGTTTTTTAGACTCAATTGCTGAGATATATGTATTTTTTGCCATTTTAGTGTTCATAATTTTGCCCTCTTTCTTAAATAAGTCCCTTTAACATTTCATATAATAAAGGTTTGGTGATGATGAACTCCTTTATTTTTCTCTTGTCTGGGAAGCTCTTTATCTGCCCTTCCATGCTAAAATGATAGCTTTGCTGGATAGAGCAATCTTAGCTATAGGTCCTTGCTTTTCACAACTTTGAATATTTCTTGCCAATCCCTTCTAGCCTTCAAAGTTACTTTTGAGAAATCAGATGACAGTCTTACGGGAACTACTCTGTAGGTAACTAAATTTTTTCTTGCAGCTTTTAAGGTTCTCTTTTTGTCTTTTAATCTTTGGCATTTTAATTATGATGGTCTTGGAGTAGCCCTCTTTGGGTTTATCTTATTTGGGACTCTCTGCTTCCTGTACTTATATGTCTATTTCCTTCACCAAATTAGGGAAGTTTTCTGCCATAGTTTCTTCAAATAGATTTTAAAAAAAAATTTTTTTTAATTTCATTATTTCTAGAAAGAGGGGAAGGGAGAGAGGCAGAGAGGGAGAGAGACATCAATGTGTGGTTGCCTTTCACCTGCCTCCAGCCACAGACCTGACTGGAGACCTGGTTTGCAACCTGGTTATGTGCCCTGACTGGGGAATCGAACCTGCGATCTTTGGGTTCGCAGGCCAGCACCTTACCCACTGTGCTACCAGCCAGGGCTCAAATAGATTTTTAATTGCTGTGCTCTCTTCTTCTGGTGCCTCCATGATGCAAATGTTGGTATGCTTGGAGTTGTATCAAAGGCTCGTTACACTATGCTCATTTTTAGGAGTGTGTTTCTTTTTGCTGTTCTCATTGGGTGTTTATTGTTTCTTTATATTCCAAATCACTGATTAGATTCTCAGACTCATCTACTCTACTGTTGATTTCCTATAAATTATTCTTCATTTCAGTTAATGCATCCTTTATTTCTGACTTTTCTTTACACTGTTGATGTTCTCACTAAGGTCACTGGGCATCCTTATAACCAGTGTTTTGAAATCTGCCTCTAGTAGATTGCTTGTCTCTTTTTTGTTTAGTTCTTTTTCTGGAGTTTTGCTCTGTTCTTTCACTTGGGATATGTTTCTTCGTCTTCTCATTTTCGCAACCTCCCTGTGTCTGTTCCTATGTATTTTGTAGAGTGCTATGTCTCCCACGCTTGGTAGAGTGGCCTATTGTAGTAGGTGTTCTCTATACAGTAGTTAACAGAATACCCTCCCTGATCACCCAAGCTGAGAATTCAAGGGGTGCCCACCGTGTGGGTTGTGTATACCCTCTCCTTGTAGTTGAGCCTTGACTGCTATTAGCATGTCAATGGAAGAAATTCACCCACAGGCCAATCAGCTTAAAGGACTGGCTGTGACCACCGAACACCGACCTCAGACCACACTCACTTCTGACCTCCATGGGATCAGCCATGCTGGAGCCCTCCCCCCAGAGCAGGGGTGCCCACTGAGTTCACCCCTGAGTGTGTCACGTGTGGAGGTAGGTAGGACTGAAGCTGTCTACTGAGTGCCCTGCCTTGGGGCCTTCTTGGAGGTGCAAGTGAAGGTCAGCCATCACATTGTGTTCTGCCTGGGGCCACCTGGTATGAGCTACAAAACCATCTGCAGGTGGTTACTACTTGTATAGGCTTGAGGATACCCAGGGAGGCCATACTGTGAACCTAGGCTGGCTGCTTCTAGTGCCAGGCCTGGGCTATTCAGTGAGAGGTATGGGGCTCACTGAGGCCAGATGTTGCTTGTTTGAAAGATTTTAGGAAAACCTGAAGCCTGAGCCAAGACAGGCAATTTGTATGAAAAAGCTTCTGTAAACAGCTTGGGTGGGCCCAAAAGTTGGGTGTGGCTGGGTCTCAGGGAATCTCTAGGGTGCAGCAAACAGTGTGAGCCAGGTTGATGGAGTCTCAGATAAGACACCAGCTTGCTGGCTCTGTCGTGGGAGGAATCATCAAAGGAAAATGGCCTCTGTCAGCACTTCTGTCTGGGAGAAAGCTGCCCAACCCTGACATCCCACTGGGCTCTGCCCCTGATGCCAGACAATTCAGTTCCTGCCTGTATGTCTCCAGTGCCTTTCAAGCTGAGATACCAGGGCTGGAACTCAAGAGGAAGTGAATCTGAGTAAGTCCCCTTAAAGTGCGTGGGCCCTTTAAGAGGAGGTACTTAGGATACTCTAAGCCTCAGTCTCCTAGAGCCTTAATCCCCACTGGTTTTTACTGCCAGAAGTTATGGGGGCTTCTCTTCAGAACCCTGGGCTGAGAGACTTGGTGTGGGAATGGAATTCCTTGCTCCTCAGGAGGGACTTCCGAAGCTGAGATATCCATTCTGATTTTTATCTGCCATATGTGGGTGTTTGACAGCCCATTCCACATCTCCACTCCTCCTACCAGTCTCAGCGTGGCCTATCCTTTAATTCCGGAGTTGTAGGACTTCCATTCAACTTGATTTCAGGCAGTTCTGGGTGATTGTTCTATAGTTTAATTATACTTTTGATGTTGGAGGAGGAGGCAAGTACTGAATTTACCTATGCCCTGACCAACCCTTCGCTGTTGAACATTTAACTTAGTACAGGAAGTCCCAGCCACAGCAACCAGACAAGAAGAAGAAATAAAAGGCATACAAATTGGAAAGGAAGCAGTAAAGCTGGCATTACTTATAGATGACATGATACTGTATATAGAGAACCTTATAGAGTCCACCAAAAAACCACTATAATTGATAAATGAATTCAGTGAAGTAGCCAGATACAAAATAAATATCCAGAAACCAGTTGCATTTTTTAAAATTTAATTCTATTGTTGTTGAAAAATATGGAACACTTCATGAGTTTGCGTGTCATCCTTGCACAGGGGCCAATTCTCTGTATTGTTCCAATTTTAGTATATGTCCTGCCAAAGCGAGAACACCAGTTGCATTTTTATACACCAATAATGAACTGTCAGAGAGGGAACTAAGAAAACAATCCCATTTACACTACATCAAAAATAAAATAAAACACGAATAAATTTAAACAAGGAGGTGAAAGAGCTGTACTCACAAAATTATAAGACATTAAAGAAAGAAATTGCCCTGACTGGTGATGCAGTGGATAAGGCACCCACCTGCGAACCCAAAGGTTACTGGTTCGATTCCCCAGCCAGGGCACATAACCAGCTTGCAAGCCAGGTCTCCAGCCAGGTCCGTAGCTGGAGGCAGGTGAAAGGCAACCACACATTGATGTCTCTCTCCCTCTCTGCCTCTCTCCCTTCCCCTCTCTCTAAGGATAATAAATAATTTTTTTTGAAAGAAAGAAAGAAAGAAAGAAAGAAATTGCCCTGGCTAGTGTGGCTCAATAGATTGAGCAGTGGCCTGTGAACTAAGGGGTCACCAGTTTGATTCCCAATCAGGACACATGCCTGGGTCACGGGCCAGGTCCCCATTTGGGGGTACATAAGAGGCAACCAATCAATGTTTCTCTCCCTCTCTTAAAATTAAATTTGAAAAAAAGGAAAGAAATTTTAAAATATACATAAATGGAAGCATATATTATGCTTGTAAAGAGGAAAAATTAACATCATTAAAATGTCCATACTACTCAAAACCATCTACAGTTTCAGCACAATTTCTATCAAAATATCAATGGTGTTTTTCCCAAAACTAGAAAAAGTAATCTAAAATTTGATATGAACCACAAAGACCCTGAAGAGCCACAGCAATCTTAAGAAGAACAAAGTTGGTAGTATCATGCTACCTGATATTAAACTATGCTATAAGGCCACAGTCATAAAAACAGAATGGTACTGGCATAAAAACAGACCTATAAATAAATGAAACAGAATAGCGAACCCAAAAGTAAACATATGCCTATATGGTCAATTAATATGTAACTAAGGAGGCACAAACATACAATGGGGGAAAAGACAGTCTATTTAATAAATGGTGTTGGGAAAGTTGGACAGATGCACACAAAAAAAAAAAAGAAAGAAAGAAAGAAAGAAACTAGGCCACCTTCTTACTGCATATGCAAGAATAAACTAAAAATGAGTTAAAGACTTAAATGTAAGACTTGAAACCATAAGCCCCTAGGAGAAAACATAGAAAGTAAAATCTCTGACATATCTTTAAATTTTTTAATTTTAAATTTATTATTTTTTTTTTAGGGAGAAGGAAAGGTAGGGAGAAAGAGAGAGGAAACATCAATGGGTTGCCTCTTGTATGAGCCCTGACCAGGAACCAAACTTGCAACCTAGGGATGTGCCCTGACTGAGGATCAAATAGGCAAACTTTGACTTGTGGATGACGCCCAACTGACTGGTCAGGGTGTCTGACATTCTTTTAAAAATATATTTTCTTCTGATATATCTCCACAGGTAAGAAAAACAAATTAAAAAATAATCAAAAGGAACTACATCAAACTAAAAAAGCTTTTGCACAGCAAAGGAAACCATCAGCAAAAGGAGTACATAACCTAATGGTTGGGAGAAGATACTTGCCAGTGATATATTTGAAAAGGGGTGAATAACCAAAATTTACACCACAAAATCCAATAAAAAGTCAGTGCAGGACCTGAATAGACACTTCTCCAAAGAGGACATAAAGATGGCCAATAGACATATGAAAAGATGCTCAGACTTGGCCTGTGTGGCAAGGTTGGTTGGAGCACTATCTCATACACCAAAAAAGGTCATGGGTTTGATTCCCGGTTAGGGTACATATCTAGGTTTGATCCCCAGTTGGGGAGCCTACAAGAGGTGACCAAACAATGTTTGTTTCTCATATCTCTCCCTGTTCCCCTCCTTTTCTAGTGCCCATAAATTAGATGAATGTATAAAAAAAGCTGTAGTACACATATACAATGGAATATTACTTGGCCATAAAAAGAGTGGAATTTTATCATTTACATCAGCATGAATGGACCTAGAGACTATTATGGAAGTGAAATAAGTCAGATAAAGACACATAGCATATGCTTTCACTTATATGTGAAATCTAAAGAAAAAAATAAATAAATAAAATAGAAACAGACTCATAGATACAGAGAATAGACTTATGATTGCCAGAAGGGAAGAGGGTTTGAGGTCTAGATGAAAAGGATGAAAGGTGAATTTGTAGTTACTAAATAGTCTTGGGGACTTAAAATACAGCAGAGTGAATATAATAAATAATACTGTAATAGCTGTGTATGGTGTCAGGTAGGTACTTGAAATATAGAGTAGGGGGGGGACCACTTTGTAAAGTATATGATTATCTAATATTATGCTGTACACCTGAAGCTAACACACAAAAATACTGAATGAAAACTATAATTGAAAAACAAGATTAAAAAAGAAGAGTTCGGTTGGAGAAGGCAAGGTCTGGAACAGTGCCTGACATATGAGTATAGTACTCAAGTATTTGTTAGGAAAATGAATGATTTGCTTGTATCTTTATGCAGTGGTTTTTAAGAGCCAGTCTATGGCTAACTGATGATCTTGAAGATATTTTTACCAGACAAGAGCAAAGTGAGGAAAATAAGGACTATAAAGTGAGTTTTTCAAAAAGCCAATTGTATTTAATTTAAAAGGCTTGTTAATTCATCTGACAAATTACTTACCAATTCCAAAGGAGAAGTAGTTTCACAATGGAGAAACCTAGGTGCCTCCAGTCCAACCAAGTAACCAAAGTTAACATCTCTCAAAATAGGACAAACAAATGTCATGTGCTTCTTGATATGATATACTGAGAAAGGACACATCATTTCTGTGGTATTCTTGGCAAAAATGCATTGCCTTCATATAATCATGAGGAAACATCAGACAAGCTCCAATGAAGGAATATTCTACATATTAACAGGCCTGTTTTGTTTCGTTTTGTTTTTAAAGTCAATGTCATGAAAGACAAAGAAAGGTGGAGGAACTGTTCCAGATTGAAGGTGACAAAAGATCATGACAACTAAATGCAGTATGCAATCCTGAACTAGAGATAACAATTGCTATTAGAAGGAGATAGAGGAGGAGGAGGAGGGCAAAAACAAGGGAAAGAGGAGGAAAAGGAAGAAAAGGGAGAAGGGGAAAAGGAGGAGGAAGCTGCATCAGCATGGGGAGGAGGAGGGGAAATTATTGGAACAATCATGTTCAATTTCCTGATTTTGATAATAGTAATGTAGTACCAGGGTTAAAAGGTGTCATACTCACAATTTACTCTCAAATGGTTCAGATAAGAAAAAAAAAAAAAATGTATATAAAGATGCCCTTTCCTATCCCTCCACTTCTTTTTCTGTGTGTGTATGTATATGTGTTTATGGAGAGATTGAGAGAATGATAAGTCAAATGGGCAAATCTGATTGAAGTGTATCTAGGAGGTCATTGTACTATTCTTGCAACTTTTCAGTAAGTTTGAAATCACTTCAAAACAAAAAGTAAAAAAAAAAAAAAAAAGCAAAATCTGTTAGCAATCCTTCAATGATGTAATTCTTATAGTCTAGAATTAAGAAGTTTTAAAAGTGTAATTTAACTCATTTATTTTTGTAATCATCACCTGAGGACATTCTCTCATTACTTTTTAGAGTTAGAGGAAGGAAGACAGAAACACCCATGCAGGAAATCATCCATTGGTTGCCTCCTATAGGTGTCTGGAGTGGGTTGGGGTGAGGAGGGAATCACACGTATGGGAACCAGGGTGCCCAGACCATGGATCAAACCTGCAACCTAGGTACGTGTCCTAACCGGGAATTGAACCAGCAACCTTTTTGTTACCAGATGATGCTCCAACTGAGCCACATTGGGGCAAGAGGGCTTATTTTTGTTTTTAATTTTAATGGTGACAGTTGATGGCAGTTATTATCAATAAACTTCTTAGCAAAGTAAGTTAGCCACCCCTTGTTGAGCCTTCCTCCTCCACTGTTTTTTTCTGGTGCAAAAAAATCAGAAAATGTGAGAAGTGCTACTTTTGTCTATCCTGACTTCATTCAGAGGCAGGACACAGTGTGTTCCCAGTAACAGGCCAAGAACAGCTCTGTGGGCATGAGGGGCAGGCACACACACATCTTCTTGGGTACCTGTACATAGCACACATCCCGAGTGCCCCTGGAAAGGGGAGTCCAGCCTCTGTTGGCATGTGATTAGCTGTCCCGCCTAGATGTGGTGGGGTGCTACAGAGGTAAAGGGGCTAAGTGCCATTATCAACTTCTGGAAATAGGGGCAACCACAACTTTGAGGATTAAACCAGGCTTTGCTTTCTTGCTCCCTTTTTACCAATTCTCCATGGGAATGTTCACCTGACTGAACAGCTCTCCTCATCCTCCCCTGTCCCAGGAAGTCTTTGGAGGATAGGATGCAGGACCCACAGTGGCAGGTGAGATTAAGAAACAGGGTTGCAATCCTTTGGGCAGAAACAGCAGGAGCCTGAATCTCCTCTGTGGACCCTCAGTAGGCCTGCTGGACAAGAGAGGATCCTGCCAGGCCTCTGGACTCGGCTCTATGAGTACAAGTGAGGGTACAGGCTGGGGATGGGGCCTGGGGACAGCAGCATGTGACACAAACTCCATCAGGCTGGGTCAGGAGATGGTTCTGACTGGGCTGGGACAGTGACTCTAGACTTGAGGGGTGTGTGTGAGGGCTGAGCCAGGGACCATGATGACAGCTGGGGGAGGGCAGTGTTCGGAGTACATGCTAAGGATGGAGATTAGTGAGGTGGGGAAATTGGGAGCCAGAAATAGCCACAGAATTGTGAAGACTGGGTGGGACACAAGGATGAGAATGTCCGGGATGGTAGATGAGTACTAGGATTATTGTTAAAGCTATTAAGTGGGCCTGAGCTGTGAAGACCAGTAAATGTCAGGGTTGAGACAGGATCTAGGGGAGACTGGGTCAGCAGGAAAGTCAGGTTATGGGGAGGAGAAGGAGGAATGGGCGAAGGAAGAGGAGGAGGAGAAAGATGGATATCCAGCAGGTAAGGGTGTCAGAGCCAGGGGAGTTCAGGCCTATCCCCCAAACCTCAGTTTGGGGGAGCAGAGGGGCAGGGTGAGGTACAGTAATGGTCAAGAACTGCTGACATCTGCGGTAGGCTGGAGGACTGCCGGGGACTTACCTGCAGGAGGGCTTGGTTCATCCAAAGCGGCATCACCCGCTGAGCCCACTGAGACTGTGACCTGGTTTTATGCACAGTGGCCCAACCCCAGCTACATCTGGAGCGTCCTCTTAAAACTCTGGTCTAAAACATTTCGCTCTGCTCAGGCCCCAGGGGCACCGGCAGGCCAGGCCAGGAACTCAGCTGGCTTGAGGTGGCCTCAGGCCGCCACCCGGCCTGCCGCCCCCGCCCCCGCCGGTCTCCGGGCCAGCGCCCAGTCTCCGCCTGGTTGGCAGTGACAGAACCTGCTGTGCGAGAAGCACACTGGAGCCGGCCGCACGTCCCCTGCTGGCTCAGCGCCAGAGGGTGGCGCTGCAAGCGGACAAAGTCGAGACCTTGACCCTGTCCGCGCCCCTGGGGAGAGAGCGCGGGCGGAGAACTTGTCACTAGGCACTCTTTCGGGGCTCGGTGGTGAGCGGGGCTGCCACGCGTGAGGCCGAGGCGAGCAGAAGGCTTCAGTGGAGAAAGCCGCCCGCCTACCCGGGGGCGGAGGGGCGCACGGAGTCCTGCCACCAGCTTGGATTGTGCGCCACTGTGGACAAATCCCGGGTGGCAGGCCCTAGACCTGCGCTGGCTGGACGAGCACCCACACCGGGAGATTCATACCAGGCCGCGGCGGGGCGCCACCGCTGAGCAGGCTCGCCACACGCTGCCCAGCGCCGGCGACCGGCACCAAGCTAAACTGAGAGGGGGAAATAATTGCGCCCCCGAGAGGGATGTTTTGCTGGCCCACAGGCAAGGCGGAACTGGAAGCCACTCTAGCCGCATCCTCACCGCACCGCGCCCACCTGACGGGGCAAATACGCCTTTGTCATTGTAGAACCATTTGTGCTGGGGCACCGACGAGCCGCGCTGTGGAATGAGACAGGCTCTTCGCTAGAACGTGACACATGCCCTGAACCCAGGACTGTGCCAGGCAGACGAGTGATCCAGCCTACCTTTTCTCCCCGCGCTACCCTTAAAGCAGGATTTAGCAATTCCTCTCACTCCTCTATAAATAAATAAATAAATAAATAATACATTTACACAAGAGCTTTGTTAAATCTTGTAGATTTTTCTGAAGGCTTAAAGAGGAGACTGAGGAAAGGGAATTTTATACATACAGCATAGGGTGCAGCATTTCATTCCATTAACCATTTCTTCCCTTATTTGCCTTTTGGGTTGTTCCTCATTCTTTCCCTAAGAGGCCTCTGAATCTTGCCCAGCCCCAGACACTCCCTCCAAGATCTTCCTCTGGGCTTCTTCATCTCTCCCCTCGCCTCATGCAGAAAAGAACAGCTGCGTCCCGCCTTCCCCGAACTGCTCGCGGGAACACATACTTTGTCCTACACCCAATAACCTGCTCAAAAAAGATTCTCTCATCGCTAGCATTCAACGTCTGTAGAGATCAGCACAATTGTTATTTCTGAAACACGTAGCTCCTCTCATCCAACTGTCTCCCAAATCCAACATAGGGTATTGTTCCCATTTTATAGATGAGGAAACAGGGGCTTAGTGAGATTAAGTACCTTTCCCAACATCATGTCAAGGCTGAACAGCATTAAAACCCAGGCACAGTGGATGAGGTGCCAATCTGAGAACCCAAAGGTCGCTGGTTCAATTCCCAGCCAGGGCACATAACCAGGTTGCAAGCCAGGTCTCCAGCCAGGTCTGTAGCTGGAGGCAGGTGAAAGGCAGCCATATATTGATGTCTCTCTCCCTTTCTGCCTCTCTCCCTTCTCCTCTCTCTAAAAATAATAAATAAAATCTTTTATTAAAATAAAACAAAACAAAAACCCAGTCAGTCAAGCTCTTTCTCGCTAAGCAGCCTCACAGAGGGGCAGTTTAAATAGCCATATCTGAGGCAATGGCTTCCGGTGCATCTATGAGGTGTCATCATGAGGTTGTATATGGGGTGTCCAGGCCTCAAGAATGTGTGTTGTTCTTTGCTTCATTCTGTGCCTCTTTGGTATCTGGACTTGAAGCAACATTTCACAGATAATAGAAATTATGACAGGAAGTTAAATTGGATGACTTAACTATCCACAATTAAAATATTATTAATTAAATAAAACTGTAGTTGAAGTACATGGTTCATGTAATCCTCACAACCTCCTGAGAGGTGGGGACAGTGGTATGATTTCTCTTCCTTCAGTGTTGAATTTCTTTGTAGAACTTTAAAATGCAAGTCATGCCCTAGTTGGTGTGGCTCAGTGGATTGAGCACCTGCCTGCAAACCAAAGGGTTGCTGGTTCATTTCCCAGTCAGGGCACATGCCTGGGTTGCAGGTCAGGTCCCCAGTTGAGGGTGCATGAGAGGCAACCACATTCTGATGTTTCTCTCTCTTCCTCCTTCCCTTCCCCTCGCTTTAAAAATAAATATATGAAATCATTTTTTTTTAACTTTTTAAAAAAAATTTTTAGAGAGAGGGGAAGGGAAAGAGGCAGAGAGGGAGAGAGGCATCAATGTATGGTTGCCTTTCACCTGCCTCCAGCTACAGACCTGGCTGGAGACCTGGCTTGCAACCTGGTTATGTGCCCTGGCTGGGAATTGAACCAACAACTTTTGGGTTTGCAGGCTGGTGTCTTATCCACTGTGCCACCAGCTAGAGCAAATACATAAAATCTTTTAAAAAACAAAAGTAAGTCTTTTCCACATTGTCACAGATTTTGGATTAATGATAAATACTATATGCAAATGCTATATAAATACTATATGAATATAAATTCTATAGAAATTGTGATATCTTTGTGCCAGGTGCCACTCTAAACACTTTATATATTCACTCATTTAATAATTACAACAATCATGTAAGGTAGATACCATATTCTTTCAAGATAATTTTAAATTAAAGTTTAATTTATATAAAATATAACATTTCAACTACAACCCTGTGGGTTTTGACAAATGTATATACTAATGTGACCTCCATTTCAGTTGAGATAAAGAACATTTCCATCATTCCAGTATGTTCCCTCTGTTCTCCTCAGTCCATATTAGCCAAAGAAACCACTATTCTGACTTCCTTTTATTTATTTATTTTTAAAGATTTTATTGATTATTTTTAGAGAGAAGGTCAGAGGAGGAGGATGAAAGGGGAGAAACATCAATGGTTGCCTTTCACCTGCCTCCAGCTAAGGACCTGGCTGGAGACCTGGCTTGCAACCTGGCTGGGGAATCGAACCAGTGATCTTTGAGATCATAGGCCAGCACCTATGCACTGAGCCACCAGCCAGGGCCTATTCTGACTTCTTATTCCATAGATTAGCTTTGCTTTTTCTAGAACTTCACATAAATGGAATCATAGCATCTCCTTATTTAGTATAATGCTATTGCGATTCGCTCATGCTGAAGCATGTATCAGTAGTTTGTTCCTTTTATTGTGGAGTATTCTATTGCATGAATACAACACAAGGTGTTTTCAGTTTACTTGGTGATGGACATTCAAGTTGTTTTTACTCTTTGGCTCTTATGAATTAAGGCGCTATGAACATTTGTAGGCAAGTTTTTCAGTGGACATAGATTTTAGTTTCTCTTGGGTAGTTACTTAGGGGTTGAATTAAGTAAGTGTATATTAAACTTTTAAAGAAATTACCAAATAGTTTTCTAAAGATTATAGTTTGATATTATTGTACAAAAGAGGAAATGAGGCCCAGCCAGATTAATTCCTTGTCCCCAAATACTTTGTCTAAGCATAGTGTTCTAGAGTTTCTCTAGTTGAGAATGCATAAGAAAAAGGGAAAGCTGGGGCTGGGAAAAGAAAAGGCTGTGAGGTGGAGCAAAGAGGGTGATGAACCCACAGGAGTTGGTTTCCAGCAGCCCCTTCTCTGTCCTGGGGGAGGGAGGCAGAGCAGTCAAAGGACAGCTCTGTCCAGGCTGGGTCCTGGAACTCCAGCCTGGGGTTGAGCAGATGACACCTTTCCTCCCTATTCTTTTCAAGCCCCTGGCCCACCACGGCTGTCCAGACCCCCACAAGGAAGCTGCAGGCTGGCAGGGAGATAAGCTACCCTTATATCGGACTCTGAGTAAGCAGGAGGCTAGAATGCTTTGCCAAGAAACCATTCCCTGTAGATCCTGCGAGAGGGATACAGTCTTACCTCCAGGAGCTGGTGGAAGGCAAGTTTCCACCCCTAGGAGGGGAGAGGAGAGAGCTCTCCAGCCTTGGCCAAGAACCTGTCAGATTTGGCTGTCCCTGCCATTGCCACTAGCCCCAGTCCACACATCTTCTGGAGTCATGTTTTTTGTCATTCCTCCGCTAAGTGATCTTTCAGGAAGCTGCTCACACGGAGAAGTGAGATCACATTTGTATCATAAAATCTGACATCTCAGCTGAATTGTCCTTTACCTGCAAAGACACCAACTTACAGATTCTAATGGTAGAGTTGTCAACATGAAACAGGAGTAGAAGGAATAGATTTTTCATAGCGAGGAAAGAGATTTTTAAATGTTGGCATTTGATGCAGACAGCCATTTGAACCAGAAATATCATCCAACATATAATAGGTAATTGAATGGAAAGCAAACACATTTTTATGAATGAGATGGAAACTGCTTGTTTTTTCTTTTCTTTTCTTTTTTAACCTGAAGGCACACTCTCAGGAGATCCAATTTACCTGGCAACTTTCTGCCTTACTTGTTCTTTTGCCCTCAAATTTTGAATTACTTGAAAGAAAGAAGTGGAAAACACATACAAAGTTCTTGTGATGAAAATCTGAGAGGCCAAATAAGACAACAAGTTGCCCTTAGATCCCAACTGGGTGCCCCATTTAGACACTGCAGAAGCTCCAGCAGAGGTGGGAGCTGATGGTTTCATTAGGGAAAAAAGACTTGGGTGCAAGATAAAGCCTTCAAAATGGCCTGGACCATATTATTATGTCACTAGGCATGAAAATTCCCATTTTCCTAAGACTATTATCATTTTTACTAAAGCTGCATTAAAAGTTCACTGAGATCTTATTACTTTTCAAAGTTTAACTCATTGCATGGACAATACATTAACAAAGTGCAAACACCAGAAGATATTTGAAACTGGCTCCTCTGGCACCTCTCAGCCACCAGCTCCCTTCCACTCTCTACCACTGTGATTAGTGTGATCCCAGAGTTTCTTGATTTGCTAATAAGCAGGTAGGAATCATTTCCTCTTTTTATGTTATTATTTTTTAAAGATTTTATTTCATTATTTTTAGAAAGAGGGGAAGGGAGAGAGGCAGAGAGGGAGAGAGACATCAATGTATGGTTGCTTTTCACCTGCCTCCAGCCACAGACCTGACTGGAGACCTGGTTTGCAACCTGGTTATGTGCCCTGGCTGGGGAATTGAACCTGTGACCTTTGGGTTCGCAGACCAGCGCCTTATCCACTGTGCTACCAGCCAGGGCTCATTTCCTCTTTTTTAATATAAATGTGGCATACTGTTCACACTGCTCTGCATCTTACTTTTCTCCTTAATATATCTTGAAGATCTTTCCATATCAGCTCACAGGGGGCTTCCTTATTAAATATTTTTTCAGCCCTGGCTGATGTGGCTCAGTGGATTGAATGCTGGTCTGCTAATCAAAGGGTCACCAGTTCAATTCCCAGTCAGGGCACTGCAACAGGCCTGGTTGCAGGCCAGCTCCCTAGCTGGGTGTGAGAGAGGCAACCACACATTGATATTCCTCTCCCTCTCTTCTGCTCTCTCTGAAAATAAATAATTAAAACCTTTAAAAAAATTTTTCCCCATAATGTGATCATGTTCTGTTAATTGAATGGGCCATAAATTAATTATCCAATCCTCTCATTTATGTCTATTTAGGTCATTCCCATATTTTTGCTATTATAAACAATAATACAATGAATAATCTAGTACAAATGTCACTTTGCACATAAGTTATATATTTTAGGTAAATTCCTAGAAGTGGAATGACTGAGTAGAAAGGAAATTACATTTCTGGTTTTGAGAGATATTGCCAAATTGCTCTCTTAAGAGGTTGTTACACAACACCCTCCTATTTTGTCTCCCACTCTCACATACAGAGTGTGTTCTCAAAGGTTCAAATTTTTGCCACACTCTCAGTGAAAAATATTTTCCGTATAGTTTTAACTCACACTTTTGAATGAGGTTAAATATCTTTTCATATATTTAAGGCCCATTGAATTTTTTCTATGATGGTCTTTATATCCCTTGCTCATTTTTCTGTTAGATTATTAGTTTTTGTTTTATTCCTTAGAGTTCATTATATAACAGGGAAATTAGGTTTTAGTTACGCAATTTGCAAATATTTTCCCCAGTTTTACAATGTCTTTTGAATTTGCTTATAGTGTTCTTGTCATGCAGGAGTGTTTTTTATTTTGTTTGTTTGTTTTAGAGGAAGGGGGGAGGGAGAGAGAGAAAGAAGAGAGGAAAATATCTATTTGTGTTTCCACTAAACATATTCATTCATTGGTTGATTCTTGTATGTGCCCTGACCAGGGATCAAACCCAGGATAAAACCAGCAACCCTGGTATATCAGAACAACACTCTAACCAACTGAGCTACTTGGCCATATTAGGAGTGTTTTCTTTATACTGTGGTTAAATATATCAACCCTTTTCTTTAATGCATGTGGAATTCTGGAATTTACCATAGATGAAAAAGATCTTCCCTCCTTGGCTGGTGTGGATCAGTGGATTGAGTGCCTGTGTGTGAAACAAAGGGTCGCTGGTTCAATTCTCAGTTAGGGCACATGCCTGGGTTGCTGGCCAAGTCCCTAGTTGGGGGCATGAGAGAGAAAACCACACATTGGTATTTCTCTTCCTTCCTTTCTTCCTCCCTTCTCCTCTCTCTAAAATAAACAAATAAATTATTTTTAAAAATCTTCCCACTGTAAGGGATGAGCTTCTTAAGACAGCAGAACATCATATTATTATAATAGCCAAGACATAAGAAAAAAACAAGTGTCCTTCAATGGATGATTGGATATAGAAGATGTGTACAATGGAATACTACTCAGCCATGAAAAAGGTGAAATGTTGCCATTTGCAGTAGCATGGCTAGATCTTGAGAGTATGCTAAGTGATATAAGTCATATGGAAAAGGACAAGAACTTTTTTAAAAATATTTTATTATTTATTTTTAGAGATAGAGGAAGGGAGGGAGAAAGAGAGAGAGAAATACTGATGTGTGAGGGAAACATCTCTTGCACATCCCCAGCTGGGGACCTGGCCCACAACTCTGACTAGGAAAGGCAACTATTGGTTTGCAGTCCAGTGCTCAATCCACTGAACCACACTAGTCAGGGTGTACAAGAACCTTATGATTTCACTTATATGTGGGATATAAAACAAAATGCAACAAACAAACATAACAAACAAAAAATAAACTCATAGTTACAGACATCAGAATGGTGATTACCAGAGGGGAAGGAAGGTCAGGAGAGGATGAAGAAGGTAAAGGGGGTCAAATATATGGTGATAGCCTTTGGGTGATGAGCACAGAATTCAGTACACAGATGTCATATTAATGTGCACCTGAAATTTATATAATGTTATTAACCAATGTTACCCTGATTAATTTAATTTAAAAATCTTGATAATAATAGGGCAGTGGATGCTGTATAAGTGAAAACAAAACAAGAACAAAATACGAAAAAACTCAGCAGAACATATTATATTTTTGTCCATCTCCTCCCCTTCCCTATATTAGTACATATAAAAATAAACATGATATGAGCAAATCTCCTTTAAACAGAAAAATATCCATAGTCAGATACTTTTTAGACATTTTATTTATTTAAATTAATTTCTCCCTTTTTTAAAAAGACTTTATTATCTTTGGAGAGGGATAGAGAAGGGAGAGAGGCAGAGAGGAGGAGAGACATCAATGTATGGTTGCCTTTCACCTGCCTCCAGCTACAGACCTGGCTGGAGATCTGGCTTGCAACCTGTTTATGTGTCCTGGCTGGGAATCAAACCAGCAACCTTTGAGTTCGCAGGCTGGTGGGTGCCTTATCCACTGTGCCACCAGCCAGGGCTATTTATTATGTCCTAGTCATATATGTACAGAAATTTAGCTCCTTAACCAGTTGCCAGATTCAGAGCTGGATAGCAGGTTTAAAACTAAAGACATGGGCCCTGGCTGGTAGCACAGTGGATAAGGCGCTGGCCTGCAAACCCAAAGGTCACAGGTTCGATTCCCCAGCCAGGGCACATAACAAGGTTGCAAACCAGGTCTCCAGCCAGGTCTGTGGCTGGAGGCAGGTGAAACGCAACCATACATTGATGTCTCTCTCCCTCTCTGCCTCTCTCCCTTCCCCTCTTTCTAAAAACAATGAAATAAAATCTTTAAAAAAAAAAAAAAATAAAATAAAATAAAATAAAACTAAAGACATGGGAAGACCTCACAGTTTTATAGAATGTACCCCTTTCACATCAAAGAAAGAAATATCCATGGGGGGGGGTGATTGATGCCTATAATATATATAAAACTATTAAAATAAATACTTTAGAACAGAATATTCAGGTAAGATACAATCATAACAAATTCTGGATGGACTTTAATTCATCAAAGATCAATAGATGTTTAACAGGTACCTGCTGTGTCAAGGCACTCTTTAGCACTCTAGGGAATATAAAGAAATTGAGGGGTCATTGTTCATGTTTACATTTTACCTAATTTTGCACCTGTTTGTTTTTTTTTTAAAGATTTTATTTATTATTTTTAGAGAGAGGGGAAAGGAGAGAGGCAGAGAGGAAGAGAGACATCAATGTATGGTTGCCTTTTTCACCTGCCTCCAGCTATGGAGCTGGCTGGAGACCTGGCTTGCAACCTGGTTATGTGCCCTGGCTGGGAATCAAACCAGCGACCTTTGGGTTTGCAAGCTGGCGCCTATCCACTGAGTCACCAGCCAAGGCCTTAATTTTGCACTTCTTTACATGACAATTTAGATATTAAGCCATCTTTCTCAGTTATTTAGCTGTCAAGTCATCCAGAAACTTTGGCCAAGAGAAAGCAAATATGAATAATTATATAATTTTTGTTACTAAAATTAAAAAAGGAAAATAGTTGACACGCCACTACTTTACCAACTTTCGAAGTCTTTGAAAACAGAGACTAGACTACAGCCTCCCTCAGACGGACTCATCTTGCCCTCTCTGCATCTGCCCCTTGAATGGAGTAAGTACATATGGTCACCTTGCCACTCCCTCTTTTATCTCCCTTTGCCTAACTCATTTCACCAGCGGACACTTTTATGATTATTGCCTTTGGAGCAATAGTGTAGTATCCCTCTAAAACACGGATGATGACACAGTCTTTGATTATTCCTGTGAGTTTATGCAATGCAGTTCAAGTGTTATTTAATGTATTTGGGGGCAGTGATAATGGGTAATGTTGTATGGTGAAGTCTAAAAATACATCTAGATATTTTTGCATTCATCTTTATGGAAATAATTACCATTTATAAGGCAGAAGAAATGGACTGCTGACTATCAGACCTCATGCTCCTCTTTCATAGTAAGTCCTCTTTTGTGGAAAGGGACTTCCCATTCAGGAACTGTATTTCTAGCACCCCTTATATCTAGGTGTGCTATAAATCTGACTTGAAGGAACATGAACAGAAGTCATTGTATACCGCTTTCAGGCCAGGCTTAGGAAATGTGGGTTCTTTCTACAAGCTTTTTTTTTCTTTTTCTTTTTCTTTTTCTTTTTTTTCTGATTGGTTTAAGAGGAGGACAATGTCCTAAAAGATAGCAGAGCCAGGTGAGGGAAGAATTCCCCTGGGCCTGAGTCACCAACAAGAGGACAGATACCAGGAACATTAATACTAGATTGCTATGTGAGGGAGAAATAACCTTCTGCTGTGTTAAACCTCTGCAATGTTGGGGCTTTTGTGTTAGAGTAGGTAGTGTTACCCTAACTAAAGCAAATATCATTTTATTGTAAGTTACAGTTTCCTATAATATAACTTTATATGGAATGTAGATCAGTCCTCTAGTTCAGGTGTGTAAGTGTGGTCCCTCTGTCCTAATGGGGGTTTACAGTTTAGTTGACTGTTCTGGCTTGAGCCCTGTTCTCACGTATCAACCTGAATGAATAGCAGGAGGTTTAAAAGAAATCTGGAGACATACACAAATCTGAAAGGGATGGTATGATGCTCAAAGAGAATCAGGATCCAAAATTATCTAGACTAGAATGATAGGTCAAAAGTAACAAGTTGAAATTTAGACATGCATTAAAATGATATGTTTTGATAGTGGTTTGAAATATTGTAAATTGTCAGATATCATTATGAATTGGGTTAAGCAATTCATTTGATAAGTAACGGAAGAAAAATGGGGATCATTTCTACCCTGTGTAAGGGGAAAAGTGATTCTTGTGCCCTGTGAGATGCAACTTACACTCCGGTTACCAGAGTAAAGAATGTTTTCCATTTTAATCTATATATTCAGACATAGAGACTTCCCTCCACTCAGAAGACCTTATTTATTTTAAAAACAATAAAACACACACCAAAAAGATTGAGTTCAAAAGTTTTAAACCTACAATTAAAAATTCATTAAAACATGTATAGAAAAGTGGGAATCCATTCTATATCAGACTGTCCAAGTGCTGACCTCAGTGGTGAAATGGGATATAGTCCTATGTGAAATTACCATAATAATGAAATCACTCATTTGTATGTATAGTGCTCTAAAGAAGTGCTGTCCAATAGAAATATGAGTCACATATGTAATTTTAACTTTCTAGCAGCCACATTTTAAAAAGTCAAAAGAGCCCTGGCTGGCATGGCTCCGTGGATTAAGTGCTGGCCTGTGAACCAAAGGGTTGCTGGTTTGGTTCCCAGTCATGGTACGTGCCTGGGTTGTGTGGGTCAGGTCCCCAGTTGAGGGGGTGTAAGAGGCAACCACACATTGATGTTTCTCTCCCTCTCTTTCTCCTCCCTTCCAGTCTTTCTAAAAACAAATAAAGTAAAAAATAAAAAGTAAGAAGACCTGGCTGGTGGCTCAGTAGATAAGGTGCCGGCTTGTGAACCCAAGGGTTGCTGGTTCGATTCCCCAGCCAGGACACATAGCAAGGTTGCAGGCCAGGTCTCCAGCCGGGTCCATAGCTGGAGGCAAGTGAAAAAGGCAACCTACATGATGCCTCTCTCCCTCTCTGCCTCTCTCCCTTCCCCTCTCTCTAAAAATAATAAATAAAATCTTAAAAAAAAAAGTAAGAAGAAACAGGTGAAATTAATTTTAGTAATATATTTTATTTAGCCCACTATCCTATCATTTCAACATATATCCTATAAGAAACATTAATAAAATATTTTGCATTCTTTTCATACTAAGTCTTCAAAAATCCAGTGTACACTGTACACTTGCAACCAGCCTCAACTTAGACTGGCCACATTCCAAGTGCTCAGTACCACATGTGGCTGGTGGCTGCCGTATTCGCACAGTTTAAAGAGTTCATTGCATTGTCTCATTTAATTCTCACAGAAACCTTCCTCCATAGATATTGTGACTTATATTTTGCAGATAATAAAACTTTTATAGAAATGAAGTAATTATTCCAAAATGCACAGCCAAAATGGAAGACTCAGAGCTCAAACCCAATTTTCCTGATAGGCAATGTCCCAGGGTTAGGTGGGTCCATGCGGAGTCATATAGATCTGGCTTTAAATCCTGGCTCTGACATTTACTCAACTGTGTTATCTTGGGCACTTTTTTTTTTTTTTTTTTTTTTAACTCTGACACTAGATTTTATTTACTTTTTATTTCATTTTTAAAGACCTTACTTATTTCTTTTTAGAGAGTGGGAGAGCAAGGGAGAAAGAAAGGGAGTGAAACATCGGTGTGCAAGAAACATAGATTGGTTGCCTCTCACACCCCCCCAGCTGGGGTCCTGGCTGGGAATCAAACCAGTGACCCTTGGGTTCAGAGGCCAGTGTTCAATCCACTGAGCCAGAACAGTCAGGGCTGACACTCGTTTGTTTTTTGTTTTTTTTTAAGATTATATTTATTATTTTTATAGAGAGGGGAAGGGAGAGAGGCAGAGAGGGAGAGAGGTGTTAATGTATGGTTGCCTTTCACCTGCCTCCAGCTACAGAGCTGGCTAGAGACTTGTCTTGCAACCTGGTTATGTGCCCTGGCTGGGAATCGAACCAGCGACCTTTGGGTTTGCAGGCCCGCGCCTTATCCACTGTCCCACCAGCCAAGGCTTGACACTTGGTTTTATTATTTGGAAAATGGTGATGATAAGACCCCTCATGGGCTATTGTGCAATAAATGAGATAATGCATGCAAAATGCTCAGCACAGCTCTCACCCATGACATGCGCCTCTCGGAAGATAATGGTTATTACCTTGACCACAAGCCCAGAGCTCTTTCACCTTCCCACATGGCTTCTTAGGAGGTTCTGCTTCCATTCACTGAGGGTCCCTTCTTGATGTGTGACTTGTACTGAGAACCAGTGAACTGGATAATGGCCATGACTTTAGTCCAGCCTCTTCCCTCTACATCACAGCTGCTTGGTTGTCACTTTTGCTGAAATATAATGTTGTCATTTTCCAACAACATAGGGTGTGATGACTTAACAAACCACAAAGCCAATCTAGAAATGTTTGAAGCCAACCACATTGTCCTATTCTGACCCGCTCCACAGAGTCACCTCATGACTGTGGGGATCGTAGGAATAGCTGTTACTTGGTTCTGACACTGTCCACCTTCCTTCAAGTCCTCTGCAATATGCACAGTTGAAAGGAGGTAGAATGTCCCCAGGCAGGAACGACGGCCTTCTTGCAGCCTCCTCACTTATCTGCAGTGTTGTAACATGACCCCTTCTCTCAGAGGCAGGTTCCACTTCCCGCCAGCCAGTAACAGAGTGTGTTTTACCACTCTGAATGCAATACTTTAATAAAATATGGGGTTGAAGTATCAAACCCACAAGGAGAAATATTGTTGTGCTAATGCATGCAGTGCATGCTGGTTAATGACTGCCCCCCAGAGTGCTTTGTTTGCCATCATGGAGAAGCGGGTTTACCAAAGACAGGCTCTCAGATGATTGACACGTAATGAAGTGAATCCTAGTTTATTCACTCATCCAATAAACACTTACTGAGCCCCCTACCATGGACCAGGTGCTGTGCAGCTGCTGGGGATACAGTGGTGGGCAAAAATAAAACCCAAATTGCCACCTTCAATGGCCTTATCTCCTAGAGGGGGATGCAGATAGAAATCAAATATAGAATTACAAACGGTAGTAAGAGCTCCCGAGGAGAGGGGAGCAAACCGCAGGGAGATCTGATCTGGTCTGCAGGTCAGAGGAGGCTTCCCTGAGAAAGTGCCTGCTGAGCTGGGGAGCCATGGACCATGTGAAGGGATAAGGGGGACAGCAGAGATGTTTCAGCAGAGGGGAAAGTGCAGTCAGGATATGCTGGGGCCACCTTAGGGACTAGGAGAACAGAGCTGGTATGGGGCTCCTCCCCTATATGAAGGCCCAGCTGCGTGCCCTGGGGAAATGGCAGAAGGATGTTGGGATTCAAGGCTGGGCTCTGGGTGCTCCAGAATGAACTCTCCTAAATCAGAAAGGTAGAAAAATGCTGCCTCAACCTTCTGCAAGAAACAAGCTGGGTGGGCAGGTAGGAGAGGGTTGAGCTACAAGGGTGGCATCCAGAGAAGTTCGCCGGTGTTCTTCTCACAAGCCAGCCAGTTCAGGGTTTGGCCCAGACGAGAGAGAGCTGGGCTTGGTAACAGTGCAGGAGCCATCATCACCCTCTCATTGAAGGGGGGTGGCAGCTGCTGTTGAATGGGGTAGTGGCCTTGGGCTCTTTCTGGCAGCTAGTGGCTGGAGCAGTAAGAAGGGGGCAGCTACAGAGTGGGAGGGCTGGGAGAGGGGAGAGCAAGGAGGGCACTTCAGCCGGGCATGGTTGCGGGTAGAGCTGACCCCATAGGGAGGGAGGACCTGGGCAACTGGGGCCTTACCCAGTCCCTTCAGTATACAAAGGGATTGTCATTAGAGGCCACTGCAATTTTTATGCCTTTGACTGATCTCCAGGTTGTGGAAGCATGATGATAAAGCTCGAAAATGGTCCAGAATTAAGAGGTATGCATGAGTAGCACAGTTGACAGTCCCTTGAAAGGAGTGGCCATCTCTTGAGAGGCATTTACAGCAGCAGTGAGGGGCAACAAGTACAATAACCACCCAGAAAATTCAAGGCTTAAATATGACCCGGGGCATCAAAAATACCATTTGTTGTTAACTCTAACTTTGCAGGTGCCCAGCAGCCCTTCATCTTTGTAGATCCATCCAAGATTGAAACACACATCAAAAGAAAAGAGGCAAGAGTCAGGAACCTCTACATTTCTGGTCATTTAAGGACATGTAGATATAAACCCATTAAATATGTCTTTAAAACAAGATTGAAACACTTCTTTTACTGTCAAACAGTTAAACATTTCTGTATTTTTAGTAGGTAAGACTCCAAAAGTAAGCTGAGGGTACAAAGGCAAGCAGGATGAGACACAGTCCCTGTCCACTGGCTAATCAGGAGACAGCTGTTAACTGAATAATTGCCACAGTAGATATGTAATCACCCACAGACAGGAGTGCCATAAAGATGAGGTACATCTCACTGGGAGAGCTTAGGACAGGCCAAGTGATCTACTCTAGGTCAGGGAGGCTGCTCCCCTGAGGAAGTGACCATTGAGAAAATGTGAAGGATGACAAGGAGTTAAACAGGCAGAGTGGGATGGATGCAGGGGTGAGAGGGGAGAGCATTTTCAATGGAGGGAATAGCATGTGCAGAAGTCCTGTGGTAGTCAGGGAAGTGAGGAACTGGAAGGCCTATGCATGTGGTAGAAGAGTGTCCTGGGACATGGAGGTCAGAGAGGGGGAAAGGAGCTGGATCCTGCGGGCCCAATGACTATACTGAGGATGTGGGTCTTGATCCTAAGAGCAGAGGGAAGATATTGAAGGATGTAAGCAGTGTTCAATCGGAATGAGGGCAATGCTGATTTGGGGAAAGAGAAATAAGGTTATTGTAATAATCCAGGCACAAGATAATATTAGTTATCACCTCATTTTTGGCACTAAGGGGATGGAGTAAAGATAGAGAGGAGGCATTTTGGAGGGAAAAGGAACAGGTCTGATAATTGACTTGGGGAGAAAAAGGTGTTAAGGAAAAATCCCAAGTATGCGGGCTGTGGAACTGAAAGAATGGTGGTCGTGTGCATTGTGACAGGGATGGAGCACAAAAAACAACCCTTGGTTGTGTGTTCCTTTCTCTCCCTCCTCTCTCCTCTCCTCCCCTCCACACCTTCTTCTTATCCTCCTTTCCTTTCCCTTCTCCTTTCTCCCATCTCCTTTTATTTCTTAGGAAAAAAGCCATGCATTTTGATCATTTTGAATTGAGAATACTTTTTTTTAAAAAAGATTTTATTTATTATTTTTAGTGAGAGGGGAAGGGAAAGAGGCAGAGAGGGAAGGAGACATCAGTGTATGGTTGCCTTTCACCTGCCTCCAGCTACGGAAAAAAAATACTTTTTTTTTTTTTTTTAAGATTTTATTCATTATTTTTAAAGAGAGGGACAGGGAGGGAGGAAGAAAGGGGGAGAAACATCAGTGTATGGATGCCTTTCACCTGCCTCCAGCTAAGGACCTGGCTGGAGTCCTGGCTTGCAACCTGGTTATATGCCCTGCCTGGGGAACTGAACCAGTGACCTTTGGGTTTGCAGGCTGGCACCAATCCACTGAGCCACCAGCCAGGGCGAAAATACCTTTGAGGCATGCACCTGATGATGTTAATTAGCAGTTGGATGCAAAGAGTTTATAATTTAGAGGGGAAGGCCCAGGCTAGAGATGTGTATGTGAGATTATTGACATATATGGTACTTGAAACAAAGGGCATAAATGGATGGCTGGTGGAGAAAGCATCCAATAAAAGAAAAAGGGACCCAGGAAAGATCTTGATAAGCCTCAAATTCAGTGACTGAATGGAGAAGAGCCCATGAAACAGCCATAGCAGTTAGCGTCAGAGAATGAGAAGGAATACCAGTAGAGGGAGTTGTTTAGAAATCTAAAAAAAAAAAAAGAGGGTATTTCAGGAAAGAGAGGGTGGTCCTCTGGGTTGAATGCTGCTGGGGCCTAAAGAATGAAGCCTGAAGGTGCCCACTGGATCTAGTGAACCAGACCTTGACCTTGGGGAAAGATGTTTCTATAGAGTGATGAGGGTCAGAATAGTGATGTTGAAACATGTACATCGGGATTCACTGCAGCAAGCACCATATTTCAATGGAAAAAGAGCCATCATTTGTCAATACGATCCACATACTAACAGAATCGGTGCCCTCCTTCATGAATCTTTGGAACGTTGATGCTGGTGGGATTGCTACATATATCATGGCAGCAACAAGACAAATGTTCTTCATTTTGGGTATGTGTTTGTAAACCTAAACAGCATGGTCTCTTTGTGCAGATAGTTTGGTAAACAATGACTGATAGGGGGAATTTTTAGTGTGTTGATTTACTAGGAACAGGAAGTGACAAGAGAAGAGACTAATAATGGTGATGGATATGTGCATAATAATTCCTGGCTCACAGCCTGTGTCCTCACCCAGATCTCACCACTGAGGCTTCTAACAGCACTGAGGCCACCTTAAGACCAAGAGGAAGGGCCTACTGTGGAAACACAGGCACATGGCATTCATTCAAGAGACAAATGAGAACTAAGAGAGATGAGGGACCTGGGTACTGAAATATACAATAACACATACAACTTTGATACCCAAAGTCAAAGGCAGAGAATTATGTGTGTTTCAATTATATTGGATCCCAATACTTCAGTCATTTTGACCCCTTTGAAAACATTAACAACACTCACTTGGTACTGAATAGAAATTAGCATTAAAATTTTTTTTTTTACTTTTCAATTATAGTTGGCATACAATGTTTCAGTTTCAGGTGTACAACACAGTGATTAGACATTTATACAATTTATATAGTGATCACCCCAATAAATCTAGTACCCACCTGACATGATACATAATTATTACAATATTATTGACTATGTTCCCTATGTAATCAACATTTTTTTCATCAGTGTGCATAGGACCCAAATATCTTTTTCTTTTTTTTTTTTAAAGAGGAAGCATGGTGCCTCTTTTTTTTTTTTTTTTTTTTTTTTTTTTTTTTTTTTTTTTTTTTTTAATTTTATTTCATTATTTTTAGAAAGAGGGGACGGGAGAGAGGCAGAGAGGGAGAGAGACATCCATGTATGGTTGCATTTCACCTGCCTCCAGCCACAGACCTGACTGGAGACCTGGTTTGCAACCTGGTTATGTGTCCTGGCTGGGAATCGAACCTGCGACCTTTGGGTTCGCAGGCCAGCACCTTATCCACTGTGCTACCAGCCAGGGCGGACTCAAAAATCTTAACTCTAGTTTCTGACATCCAAAGTGTCCATTTTAGAGATGAGTGAATACCCTTACTTCTATTTTACCCTTTTTACATGGAAAGAAGAGGATCGCGAAAAATTGAAATACATGTCAGGAGAATGAAGAATGTTTGAAACTTTCAAATTGGTGTTCGTAACTCACTGGCAAAATCATTTTGACAGCAGAGATGCCCTCAACCATGAGGGCTGTACTTACATACTCAAGTATGCTTTGGGCATACTTGAAACGTATTTATTCATAGACCATGCATATATTAAAGGAAGAGTTTTCACAGGTAGTTATTTGACAGTGACAGCAATTTATGTTTAGACTTCTGGTGCTTGTTTCTCCTAGTGCCTAAGTTCCTCGATGGGTTTAAGAAAAATCCTAGAGCTGCTAAAATATCTTCTTCATGCCACAATTCACTTTCATAAATATCAATGTCTCTGTGTCTTGGAGGAGGAGAGTGAGGGAGATGGGCTAAAGCAGGATGACCCTGGACAGGGTCAGAGGACCCCATGGGCTCCTGTTGGAGCCCCTCATTCCCTGAGGGAAGAAGGCAACTTCTTGCTTGGAGTGAATTTCTAGTGGAAGGGAACCTCTGGGTAGTGGGTAGTGGGTGGGAATGGTGACAAATTACATCACAAAAAATTCTTGCAAGTCAGAAATCACATTAGAGGTAAAGTAAAAATGCTTATGACCCTGCAAAAGATAATTCAGAGATTTAAATTCACCCTGGAGTATAAATGATGCTTCCAGAAAAACTGGCTGGGCCTGAAGGAGAGTGGGAGAAAGATCCATGCAGGAGGACAGGGATGCTGCAAGGTGGACAGGGCAGACAGAAGTCACTTTTTGGCCTCATCGCAGAGCTGGGTCTGACAGGAAGGGAGGGGAGGGAGAAGCTGTGTGAGACAGCTGTGGGTTCTCCCTACTCTTGGGAGCGCCTTGTCTCTGCAAGCCTCAGGTGCTTGCTTTCATAGGCTGTCTCCTACATCTTTTCATCGGTCTTGACAACTACCTTAAAATTTCTTGCAAGCCACCTTTTCAGAGCATATGCTCAGAAGAATCAATCCAGTCCACTGCCTTCATTTTCTGAGAGAATCAGGGTGATAGTTGGTGGGGACCAAACCAGATTTAGGGGAAGGAGCTCACCGAACTCTTCTGTCCCTAGTTTAATATTCAGGTCTTAGAGCCCTGGCTGGTGGCTCAGTGGATAAGGCACGGGCCTGTGTACCCAAAATTCATTGGTTCGATTCCCAATGAGGGCACATAACCAGGTTGCAAGCCAGGTCTCCAGCTAGGTCAGTAGCTGGAGGCAGGTGAGAAGCAACCGTACATTGATGTTTCTCTCCCTCTCTACCTCTCTCCCTACCCCTCTTTCTGGAAAATAATAAAATCATTTTTAAAAATTCTGGTTTCAGCATTTGCATATATTTCCTTTCTTTTAAAAAAATTTTATTTATTATTTTTAGAGAGGGGGGAAGGGAAGGAGGCAGAGAGGGAGAGAAACATGAATATATAGTTGCCTTTGCATATATTTTCTTAAATAACATAAAGAATCTTAATGTGTCTATGTACACAGGAACTTATTATTATAGCTTTTATTTCTTAATTTTCAAAAAACTTTTATTACATTTATTTTATGCTGAATTTACTGCTGGGTCATAAGTTTTCATTTTCTTCTGGGATATCTTTTTCTTCTGTACAACCTCCTTTTCTGGTTTAGGAATAACCTGCTCTTTTTTAGGCTGGACCATCTCAGTGTGGCAAGGAGAGCTCATGTGTGGGTTAATCTGCCCATGAGCTCTGGAAATTCTACACTGCACCTTGGATGCTCAATGACCAGAGAATCCACATCTAAACCTGTAAGTTCAGCATTACTCTCCACACTTTTAAGCATGTGCAGCAAAAACTCAGCACTCTTTTGGGGCCACTGACCCTGTGTCTAGCTCCACTGTTTGTCCTTCACACACCCACCAACCCCACCATCGTAACAATGGACTGGCACACATTGCTTCTGTAAAGTGACAGAAGCAATTTGTCACTTGAAGGCTATTTGTATATGCATACCTTTGATGGCCTGAACAGTTTCACAAGTGTTCTTAAAATGAGCATGAAGAGATTTGAATCATTTGATTTATATGATTTTGTAGGTTTTTGGGATCAAGTGAATAACAAATCATTTTCAGAGGTCACCTCAGATAGTTTTTGGGAAGAGCAAAAACTTTTTTATGAGAGACAATGTAACCTAGGAGTAGGTCCTCAAGCCAGAGGGTTAGAGTTTAAATTTCAACACATATATTTGCTAGCTGTGTGACCATGAGCAAGTTACTAATCCCCTCTGTGCCTCACTTTCTCCTTATCTGTAAATTAGATATGATAATTATACCTGATTCATGAGGTTGTTATGAAGATTAAGTAAGATCATACACAGAAAGCCAGAGCAATGCCTACATGTAGTAGTAACTAATAAATGTCAGCAACTTTTGTTGGCAGTTTAAGGTTTTGCTTCCCATGTTTTCCCAGCTCCATAAGCTGCAGTTCAAGATGTCTGTCTGGGCCCTGGCTGGTGGCACAGTGGATAAGGCACTGGCCTGTGAACCCAAAGGTTGCTGGTTCGATTCCCAGCCAGGGCACATAACCAGGTTGCAAGCCAGGTCCATGGCTGGAGGCAGGTGAAAGGCAACCATACATTGATGTTTCTCTCCCTCTCTGCCTCTTTCCCTTCTTCTCTCTCTGGAAATAATAAATAAAAAACTCTTAAAAAAAGAAAGAAAGAAAGATGTCTGTCTATCCCTTGTATTTCCTGCAAATTGGCAGCTGGTTATCTCAGATTTTGGATGTTAGCGGCTATCGATGCTCAGTGCCTGGGTCCATTAATTCATTGAAGATATAAAATGGTGATATTTTATCATTTAATTTTTATGTATTAATTGCGGTACTTTATTTTTAAAATGCTTCCCTTCCCCTACTATTTGATTATCCTGTGGTAAAGTTTAATAGAAAGGCAAGATAAATGCTGATTCTTTCCTTTCATTAATCAATTTTGAAGACAATGACTGTCATTGTCTGCAGCTCTAGACCTCCAAACCAGCCCTATTCTACAGATCCAGAAACTGAGGCTTTGAGAGGTGAAACAATCTACCTAATATTATACAGATAAGAAATGAAGTGGGGCCCTGGCTGCTGTGGCTCAGTGGATTGGTGCCGGCCTGCAAACCCAAAGGTTGCTGGTTTGATTCCCTGTCAGGGCACATAACCAAGTTGCAAGTCAGGTCTCCAGTCAGGTCTATATCTGGACGCAGGTGAAAGTCAACCATACACTGATGCTTCTTCTCTTTTCTTCCTACCTCTCTGACCTCTCTGAAAATAATAAAGAAAGAAAGAAAAAAGAAAGAAAGAAAAAAAGAAATGAAGGGGGGATTTGAATACAGATCTTGATTTCTAACCGTGTGCTCTATAACCGCCTCTAGATATCCTGAGCTTATAGGGTAAAAGGGGGAGTTTTCTACTCTGTGGCACATAATTCAATTGAGTGATATTTACAGGCATTCCAAGACTTATAATCTCTTCTGTGTACTTGGAAAATATAGGGTTAAAATAGCACATAAAAATAAATAAGTAAATAAATAACCCTGTTCTGAACAATTTTTAGTCTTGCTCATTGTTATTTAAAACTTCAGGAAGTTCATGTCTTCATTTCTGGAGTCAACAAACAATGCTATGTGAATTATAAAAGCTATGGTACTTAGTATTAATGCAAGAGAAAAATAATTTTTGACAAGATACACAGACAAGAATACACATAAAATATATGTATAGTTCAAAGAGTAATAAACACTCATATACCCACCACCCTTCTTTCTATCTGAATCATACCTACTAACTTTTATTTCCTCTAGAAATTATAAGTAGATGGAAACATTTAGTTCATATGTTTATTTATAGGAGAGAAGCAAAATAGCAAAGCTGATACAGGAGCAGCTGGTTTGTGCCTCCTAGATATTTCACTTTCCCAAAGTGGATTCAGAGAAAACCTAGGCCTGTGAAAAAGGGGATCACATAGTCAAATACATTTGCAAGAACAGTGCACGACTTCCACTGTCTCCACCTGCCACTCAGATCTATAAGACAGAGTAAAATAACAGGAAAAAAAAAAGTGGTCTTTTATACTAAAATTCTGTGTAACTCTTGGATCTTCCAACATATCTGACCATCAAAACTTTTCACGAGGCCTGCTACCTCCTGAATGCAACTTGGGTTACTCCAGGAAAATGCCAGCGTAGTCCTGGCCTGAGGTCAGTTCTTAGTAATGACAGCAGTCCAAATGGATGCCTTCCTAACCAGAAATGCTAGTGACAGCATACTCAGAGTAGTAATAGATCTCTAGGCTCCTGAGGAAAGTAGTTCAGAAGGAAGGAGGAAGAGGCAGCCATAGCCACTCCAGTCAGTGAGAGGGGAGAGGTGGGAGCCAACCATTAGCTTTGCTGGTCCAAGGAAATATTAGCTTCAAGTTTGAAATCCAGGCAGTGGTTTCCAGGAGGAAAAAAGTGCCTTGAATTATGAAAAATATTTGACTTGTGTTTTAATCAGGAAGAGTTTCTTAGTTCAGGCTGTTATAACAGAAAACCACAGACTGGTGACTTGACCAACACTTTCGTTTCTCCTGGTTCTGTAGGCTCAGAAGTCTAAGATCAAGGTGCTGGCAGATTCAGTGTCTGCTAAGAGACCTTGTCCTGGTTTTCAGAGAGCAGACTTTTCACTGTGTACCCCTATGGTGGAGAGGGTGTGAGAGCGCATACGCATGAGAGAGAGAGAGAGAGAGAGAGAGAGAGAGAGAGAGCGCTCTGGCCTTCTGGCCTCCTCTTCTTATAAAGACACTAATCCTATCTCAGGGGCTCCTCCTTCATGACCTCATCTAAACCTCATTGCTTCCCCAAGGCCCACTTGCTAATACTATTACATTGAGGAATTGAGGATTAGGGCTTCAACATTTGAATTTTGAGGGGACACAAACATTCAGTCAATAGCAGTATCTAACAATGACTGCATTAACATTCATCATAAAAGATTTTTGCCCCTTTATGCCTAAGAATAGAAGCTGTGGAACAAAATGTGTCAAGACATCGTGAAGGTGTCCCACAACCTGCTCAGACACCACCAGGGAACATGCAAGGTAATAACTTCATCACCAAACTCCCACACCTAACAGGATGAGACAAAAGTAATTAAAAATGACACTTGTCCTGCTTCTGTGGGGCTTACAGTCTGAAATGATGGACCACCAGAGACCCAACCAGAAAAGAAAGGCAGGCTTTGAGAAAAGCAGGTATCCGTTTTAGGACAAACACACAAACATGCTAATTATTTGACGGACTATTGTCTTCTAATTAATAAAGCTGCAAAGGTACAGATCAAATACTCTCTGCAGTACAGAAAATACTTCAAGATAGCAGTTTTTCCCCTAAAATGTCATAACCATAATGAAAAATCCGACAGCAACAATACTAATTAACAATAAGGCTACATTTGTATTCTATGAGTTCCTCTGGATTTGATGCCTACGTGTAACTTCCTCTTATACCATGACAAATCCACTGCCAATGGCCATCATTCTTGACATCTGTGGAATGTGTGATGCGGAGCCAAATCTGCAGGCTCCTGGGAACCCTCAGATGCCTGTGCAGAGACCAAGTAAATATGATCAGAGGCAGGCACATACATAGTTCTAGGAGGCTCTTAGCACCATAAATGCCATCCAGAGATTCTGGGACCACAGGTTAAGAACCACTGGCCTACCAATGGCATTTTTTGCAGAAATAGAAAAAGACATCCTAAGATTCATATGGAAGCTCAAAAGTTCCTGAATAGCCAAAACAATCTTGAGAAAGAAGAACAAAGCTGGAGGCCTTATACTTACTGATTTCAAAGCATGTTACAAAGCCATATTAATCAAAACAGTATGGTACTGGCATAAAACTAGACATAGAGATCAACAGAATGGAATAGAGAAACCAAACATAAACCCTTGTGTATACAATAAAATGATTTTCAATAAAGGGGTCAAGACAACACAATGAAGAAAGAACAGCTTTTCAACAAATGGTGTCAGGAAAACTGGATATCCACAAGCAAAAGAATGAAGATGGACCCTTATCTTATGCTAGCTACAAAAGTTAACTAAAATTGGACTAAAGATCTAAATGTAAGACCTGAAACTATAAAACTATTATAATAAAACATAGGGGGAAATCTTCCTAATATTGGAATAGGAAATGATTTCTCAGATTCAACACCAAAAACATAAGACAACAAAGCAAAACAAAAAATACACTAATGAGTCTACATCAGACTTAAAAACTTTTCAGGAAAGGAAACAACCAACAGAATAAAAAGGCAACCTATGGAATGGAAAAATATATTTGCAAAGCATTATAAAGAATTTGTATAATTCAACAACAAAAAAGATGCAATTTATAAATGGGCAAAGGACTTGGGTAGTAATTTTTTCCAAAGGAGATATATAAATGGACAACAAGCATATGAAAAGATGCTCAACATCACTAACCATCAGAAAAAGGCAAATCAAAATCACAAAGAGCTCTGGCTGGTATGGCTCAGTGGATTGAGGCCTGTGAACCAAAGGGTCGCCAGTTCAATTCCTAGTCAGGGCACATGCCTGGGTTGCTGGCCAGATCCCCATTTGGGGGCATGTGAGAAGCTACCACACAGCAATGTTTTTCTCCCTCTTTCCCTTTCTCTAAAAATAAATAAATAAATATTTTAAAAATCACAATGAAATATCATCATATATCCAATAGAATGACCACTATCAAAAAGGAAAATAAGCGTTGGTGAGGATGTGGTGATATTGGAACCCTTGTACACTGTTGATAGGAAGCAGTGTGGAGTTTCCTCAAAATAAATAAGCACCCTGGCTGGTGGCTCAGTGGATAGGCACCGGCCCACAAACCCAAAGGTTGCTGGTTTGATTCCCCAGCCAGGGCACATAAACAGGTGGCAAGCCAGGTCTCCAGCCAGGTCTGTAGCTGGAGGCAAGTGAAAGGCAACCATACATTGATATTTCTGTCCCCCTCTTCCTTCCTTCCTTGTCCTTCCTCTAAAGTATAATAAATTTTTTAAAAAGAAAAAAAGAAACAAACAGAATAAAATAGAACTACCAATGATTTTGTAATCCCACATCTAGGTATACATTCAAAAGAATTTAAAACAGGCCCTTGAGGAGATTTTTGTACCCCCATGTCCATTATTCATAATAGCCTAAATGTGGAAACAACTTACATGTCCATCAACAGGTAAACAGATAAACAAAATGCGGTTTATACATACAATGGATTGTTATTCAGCCTTACAAAAAAAAAAAAAAAAAAAAAAGGCACTGGCCTACGAACCCAAAGGTCACCGCTGATTGGATTCCCCAGCCAGGGCACATAACCAGGTCTCAAGCCAGGTCTCCAGCCAGGTCCGTAGTTGGAAGCAGGTGAAAGGCAATCATACATTGATGCTTTTCTCCCTCTCTGCCTCCCTCCCTTCCCGTCTCTCTAGAGATAATAAATAAAATATTTTTTTAAAAGAAATCCTGTCACATGCTACAACATGGGTGAACCTTGATTATGCTATGTACATAATCCAGCCACAAAAAGACAAGCACTGCATGATTCCACTTATATGAGGTATCTATCTAAAGTAGTCATTTCATGGAAATAGAGAATAGAATGGTGGTTTCCAGGCACTGGGGAGTAGAGGGGGAGGGGGAATAGGGAGTTGTTTAACGGGTGTAGTTTCAGTCATACAAGATGACAACGTTCCAGAGCGTCATTGTACAATAACATGCATATAGTTAATAATACTTTACTGAGCTCTTTCAAAATTGTGAAGAGGGTAATCTTCCACTTTTTTTGTTTTGTTTTGTTTTAACACAAACATGCACAAAAGTATCTTTTGTCTCGGAATTTTATCTGCTGTGCTCTGAGTGATATTCCTCAAGCAGCATCCCCCACCCAGGGCTGGGGAGACTTGTTTTCCAAGTTCTTCTAGAAAAGAAAAATAAAACTGAGCATTTTGGCACTTTGAGAACCAGGGTGATGGACAAGAAACCACCCTGACCTCTGAGAGTCAGGCATGGCAACATGGGGAGCTGTATTTGCAAGTAAGGACATGACAGCACAGAGTACACACCAGTTGGGTGGGGAGGAGGGAGTGCCAAGAGGAAGCGGCCTAAGGAAGGGCACGTACTGTGTACTGTCCAAGGCCATCACAAGGCTGTTGAGTAGCCTGGAAACATATAGTGAGGTCGCTGGGACAACTGGAAAACCCCCCCAGAGCAGTATAAGGGCCATGTCAGCAGCTGGGACTCTCAGAGAGGGAGCCTGCATTTTTGAGCATGCCATTGGCATACTGAATGGGACTCAACGTCCAACAAGAGCTACACACCATTTTAAAACACTAACACTGGAAAACTGTTTGAAATTTGATCCATAACAGGTTGCAGGCCAGGTCTCCAGCCAGGTCCTTAGCTGGAGGCAGGTGAAAGGCAACCACACACTGATGTTTCTCTTTCTCTCTGGCTCTCTCCCTTCTCCTCTCTCTGGAAATAATAAATAAAATCTTTAAAAAAAAAGAAAAAGAAATTTGACCCATAAGAGGGTTAAAATCAATCAATCAAAGTTAACCCCCTGACACAGCAGGTTTTCTAATTTCAGGCTCTGCTACAGTAAAGAAAAAGCACATATACATATACCATAAATATAGCATATCTAGATTTTTTTGTATATATGATAAAACTATAGGAAAAATGACTTAAATGCTTTCTAGAGTAGATTAGGGAAAAAGGGATATTTCATGGACACTGCATGTTCAGTGCAGCCTGTCCCTTGATTCCCCCAACCTCATGATCAGTGCTTACATCATAAGGAAGCCATATATGGAGAAAGTCAAACAGTGTAAAATGTTCATATTTTACATGATGTGAGAGTGACTTTGGACAAATCAAGGGATCATTCACTTGATACCTCCTATTATTACTAGGTAATTTGCTATTTAATCATGTATCTGGGAAACCTTTGAATTTAAGTCATTCTAAAGCTTGAGCCCCTAACTCAGTCATTCTTCAGTGGAAAAGGGGAGTTAAGCCAGCGAAGAAAACATGAAGTTGTCAGGAAATATCCTAGTGTGGCATTTCTCACCTTTGAATAGCGTAGCCCCATTAAAGGAGAAGAGAAAATGCTCAGATTTCGAGAGTCAACTTGTTACTCAAGTAAGTACAAAACATGAAGCTAAATATATTTATGCTAATAGTTATTACACTACTATAGAAATCAGAACAAAATTACAACTATTCTAAAAAACAATCCACATTAAGATGATTAATTTTATGTGATCAATGAAACTCTGTTGCCTCAACTGAGTTCTACCCACCTGACGGTGGTGCCCACCACTAGGCTGCAGGTTCTTTGAATTCAATACACTTCCTCCTGCCAACTTCCTCATCACTCTCTTTTTGTATGGTCATTATTTACATATTTGATCTGCCTCTGTGTTTTCTAGTCAGAATGTAAGAATTCAGGTAGCTACTTTGCACCACCTCTGTTGTAAATGCAAACTCAGAAGCTGAGATGGCATGGCAGTACTGGATGGTAAAGTAGTCATTCAAATCATCAGGAAGATTATACAGTGTTTATTTGGGTTAGCATCAAGACTGAACATTCACAATTAGAAGACTCCCCAGAATACATCCTTGGGCCTTAAAGGTTTGACAAAAACTTCAATAGTCTCAACCTGAGCCTCTTAACCTTTTTTTTTGCACCACAGCTGCAAGCCTCAGACTAATGTCTTGCATTTATTAATTTTTAAAACAGATTTTATTTATTATTATTTCCAAAGAGAGGGGAAGGGAGAGAGGCAGAGAGGGAGAGAAACATCCATGTATGGTTGCCTTTCACCTGCCTCCAGCTATGGACCTGGCTTGCGACCTGGTTATGTGCCCTGGCTGGGGATGGAAGCAGCGACCTTTGGGTTTGCTGTTTTGCATTTAAAAAATGCATAAGATTGCAAAGGAGACTGATTATATTGAAACTTAGTTATCAAAATATTGAAAAGCAAAAATGTGATATTGATATGTGCTTCTTTATGAACACATTAAGGATCTAGTGGCAGTTCTTATAACGTGTGATTTCTAAGTAGTTATTGGTATAATCAATAGTTTGTGCTATCTTCAACAGCTGTAAAGTCATATAAAAGTATCTGTGATTTCTATAGATGACTAAGTCATAAACTTTACTGCTTCATAAAACTATGAACTTATAATATGTCATAAAATATTTCACACATTTCAAAATAGGTTAGGGGGAAAAAAAGACGTAACTTTTCCCCAAGCTTACGGATTTCCTGAATTCTGTCCACAGACCCCTTAGGGGTCCTGAGGATACCGGCAAGGGCCCTTAGCCTAAATTTTATCTAAATAAAATGGTTGAAGTTATACATACATATTCAAGATTAACTGCTGGCTTGGATGATTAAGGGGCTGCCCAGGTACACAAACCATCTCTCCCTCCTTTCACAAAGGAGTATGGCTAGGACCCAAACCCAGCACTCTTGGCCAGCAGGTCTCTGAACCTCCGTGGCACCGTACCACAAGAAGTTTGACTGTGCTGGCATAATGAGGTTCTCACCCAGGATCTCCTTTTACTGATTTCTCTTCAAAGATTCAGTGCCAGCGGGGGTGTGCATCTTCCCCTTAGTGGGCAGGCACTCCTCCCTGGGAGTAGCCCTGCATTCTACAGTGCATTTGTGTGGCTCCCAAGCCTGGAGGAAAGGCTCTAAAGACACACTCATCCCCTATGAGGTAACTCCCCAGAGAACAAGGACCTCCATGGTTGTTAGGCAACTGGTCATGAGGAAGCGGGCCAGGAGACCTCCACTGCAAGACTCCCAGCCAGTCACGTGGTTGCCTTCTCTACCCACCCTCTGGCTGAGAAGGGCGGAAATGCCCCGGGGTTGCTAGGCAACGGTGCAGCATTCACCTTGATGGTAGTCAGAAGATTGTTATACCTTAGTAGTGTGTGGCATGGTGTGTGTGTGTGTGTGTGTGTGTGTGTGTGTGTGTGTGATATGTGACACATCACTCCCCCTGGAGGTCTAGAAAAGGGCTGAAAAAGTCAAATTTCTAAAAGAGCCCAAAGGACTATTTGGGGTTCCAGCCAAGCTAACTATGGAAACAGGGGCTCACTGCAGAGTATGCTGGGGGTGTCCCTCCCCTGGAAATCACTCTTCTTCCCACACCCAGTCCTGTCAGAATCTGATCTCCATTCATGGTCAGCTAAAATGGGCTGATAAACAAATCCATCATATAACCCAACTGAAAAGACTTCACAGCTGCTCCAGGCAGTGTGGAGTGTGAGCGCAGAATGAAAACCAGGCTCTCTGCATCCACTTCCCGGGCAGCCTCTAGGCGGCTATGTGACAGCCCTCTCTGAGTCTCAGCCTCCATTCCTGTAAAATAAAGTAGTAAAATCCACCAGAAAGTCACTTGGAGAAGCTGACATGCAGGTCAACCTGAATCTAACCATGAGGAAATCATCAGAAAATCCAGACTGAGGGACAGTCTGCAAACACGTAATTTGAATGCTTCAAAATGTTAATGTCGCACAGTGGCACAGTGGATAAGGCGCTGGCCTGCAAACCCAAATGTTGCTGGTTCGATTCCCAGCCAGGGCACATAACCAGGTTGCAAGCCAGGTCTCCAGCTAGGTCCGTAGCTGGAGGCAGGTGAAAGGCAACCATACATTGCTGTCTCTCACCCTCTCTGCCTCTCTCCCTTCCCCTCTCTCTAAAAATAATAATAAATAAAATCTTTTAAAAAATGTTAGTGTTCCCCCTGGCTGGTGGCACAGTGGATAAGGTGCCCACCTGCGAACCCAAAGGTCGCTGTTTTGATTCCCCAGCCAGGGCACATAACCAGGTTGCAAGCCAGATCTCTGGCCAGATCCCCAGCTGGAGGCAAGTGAAAAGCAACCGTACCTTGATGTTTCTCTCCCCATTCTGCCTCTCTCCCTACTCCTGTCTCTAAAAATAATTTTTAAAAAATAAAAAAATAAAAGGTAGCATTAAAAAAAAAAATGTTAATGTCATGAAAGACCAAAGGTGGGGGTTGGGGGCACTATGTTAGGTGGGAGAACACTAAGAAGTCATGATAGCTCAATAGTGCATGATCTTTAATTAGATTAAAAAAGTTACAAAAACATCTGGACAAACGGGAAAATTTAAATGTGAGCTTACATAATACTGTTACACTACTGTAAAATGTCTCAGGTTTGAGTATAGTATTGTGTTGCATAGCAGAATATCTAGTTAGGAGATACATGCTGAAATATTTTGGGGGTAAAGTATGACGAAGTCTGTAATCTATTCTGAAATGGTTTAGAAAAACATACATACACAGAGGAATAAAAAAAATGTGGCAAAATGTGACCAGGTGAAGCTAGGTCTATGGGTTTCACTGTACTATTTTTACAACTTTTATGTAGGTTTGAACATTCTCAAAATAAAAAATAAGAGAAAAGGTGTACAGACATCATCTCTGTGCACAGGGCCTGGCACAAAGAGGCAGTTAATAAACGACACTCCTTCCTATGATTGCCTGACTTCTGCATTTCGGTGGGGATGATTTCTTAAAGCAAAAGAGTGACTGTAGAACAGTGGAATGACAGGCTGCTGGGGCCTTGCTGGACCTCCCCCACTCTGCCTGGCCCCTTAAGGGGTGATAACTGTGTTCCCTGATATGGCGAGGGAGCCCTCCTCTCGCACTCTTGTCTGGACCCACCCGGCCCTGGCCACGGGCCATGTTTAGAGCCTGGCCTTCGGGCTTCTCTACCACTGCGGAAGGTAAGAGAATAAAGCTGGAAATGACACTTTTAATCCCAGGCTTAATGGAGACAGGCCCCCAAGTGCAGAACTTGGAAAACAGATGGTACCTTTTCGAGAATGAGAAAGACATGCTCTCTCCTCTGGGAGAACCAGTCTGTGCATGCAGCAGCCCTGATTAATCCCTTCTATGTAATGTTCACTTTCGTTTATTGAATGCCAGGCATGTTCTGTGAATTATTTTGAAACATCACAACAGCTCATCAAGATAGGCATTCTTTTATAAAAAAAAAAAAAAAAAAAAAGGAAGAAAAAAAAAAGTTTTGTTTATTTCTTTTTAGAGAGAGGGGAAGAGAAGGAGGAGAAGGAGAGAAACACCAACATGTGGTTGCCTCTCGCACACCCCCAGCTGAGGACCTGACCAACACCTCAGGCAGGTACCCTTATTGGATATCAAACCAGAGACTCTTTGGTTCACAGGTTGGTGCTCAGTCCACTGAGCCACACCAGCCAGGGCTCAAGACAGATGTTCTTTTGCTCATTGCACTTGTGGGTAAATAGGTTCAGAGGTTTGTTCCACTGGCCCAGCTAGAAAGTGTTGGAGCAAGACAGCAAGTATCTGAATCCAGGACTTTGGATCTCCTGAACTCTCACCCCAAAGCTTCTTTCCAGCCTCCTACTTGTTCAGAGTTTTATGCTATGTAAAACTGCTTTCTTCATGTAGTCTGCAAGTCCCCATAAAGTAGTCAAAGGGACAGTGAGGAAACTGAGACTCAAAGAAGGGAATTGTTCAAGATCATTAGAGGCTTGTGGTAGAGGCTGGACTGAAATGCTGGCATCTGGTCACTCTGTGTCCTTAATACCCTAAGGACTCCCTCCCTACTAACCATTGGTGGCTAAGACCCAACTCCTGCAGGAAGCCTGGGTGGGTTAGGAACAAATGAATATGGCCTCCTTTACCTCTGTTTTAGGGGAGACATTTGTTTTGATTGCTGGAAGTTCCTCTCTTTTGGGAATTCCCATGGTCACTCCTCAACTCTCGCTTTTCATGACATTTGTCTCTCACCTGGCTACGTTCCTGCCAGTCCAAGTGGTACCCCTTCCCTCCTGTATCTCCGAAAAAACAGGACCCAGCCCTGCCTGGGCCACTTCATCCATCTGCCAAATTTCTGCTATTGCTTCCTGAGTGAGATGTCTGTTTCCTTCCAATCTTCTCCTTTTAAGAAGCAATATGCTAACTATCAGATGTCCACTGTGATTCCTGATTTCTCTTCCTGAAGAAATTCCTCTTCCTCTAGCCCCACTGCTGCCATTTACTCATCTATCCATCCACGTTCCATCTATCCATCCTCCCATTCTTCCACCTATCCTTTCATTTACACACATATAAATACACACACACACACACCCCTATTCATCCATCCATGTATCCATCCATCCATCCAATCGTTGGACCTTCCACATATTCAACCTTTATTGAGCACCTTCTATGTGAAACAAGGTCTGGCCTTTGGGAAATTCCCAATCTATAAGGCAGGGACAGATAAGGAACTCCTTCTCTTAGAAGTGTGCAGAACTAGGGACCAGAGGGCCTCAAAGAGGGGAGAAGCTAACTGGTCAATAGCTGAGAAAAGCCTCAGGAGGGCCAGGCAACTGAGCTGCGACTATGAATCCCTTTCCTTGCTCTGTTCTTCCTCTGTGACCATCGCTCCCCTAGTCCTTCATCAATTCATTTTGTTATATGTGGGTGCATGGGCTGAGGGTAGTTTCCATGAATAAAAATCAGAGTCCTGCCCAAAAGTTGCACAGGGGCTGGCTTTTCTCTCCCGGCTTTCCTACTTTAGTTAGGCTAGCTCTCTCATCTACCAGAACAGCTTTTTTTTCTATTACTCCAGACAACCGGAGATCCCTCTGCCAGGGGACCAGCTTCTGTGGAAGAGGCTTACTACAGGTTCTCATTGGTAGGTGGGGAAGATATGCCTGGGTCGCCAGTGGTCAGCTAACCCCCAATTTGGTTTAACTCCTACAGCAGAAAACTTGGCCCCATCTCCCCACCGCTGTTCTGAGCCTGCCTAAGGGGCCTTCCGCCAGACAGCCTGTGGCTCTTAGCTCAGGGTGCAGCCTGATCTCCAGTTGCCATGGACGCCTCTCCTCGGATGGCCTCGCTGGACACAGTGCTTGGCCTCTTGGGGGCTCTGCTGCTCCTGGGGCTCTGGCAGAAGTCCCAGCAACGGTTCAGTCTCTTCAAAGTAGAGGACAGAGAAATGGCCCAGTGGGTGTCTCCCGGGCTGCTGTGAAGTGGCATATCTGGTTCCCTCCCTCTGCAGTCAGTGAGGTGGTGGCCCAGCAGATCAGGGGCAGCTGCTGAGCCAGTGGCAGGAGGGGCAGGACAGAGTCCTCCTTCCCGAGCTCTTGAAGGCTCTCATGTCTTCCTGTTCCCCAAGGCCCCACCCCAAGGCTGAGGTTGGCATGGCTTTCCTATGGGAGGGTTGAAGGGCAGGGGGTGACCTGGCCTGACCTAGTCCTCTTTGTCCCCTCACAATGGCACGATCAGGACTGATGCTGTGATTCTATGCAGACTGGTCTAGGACTGGGATGAAACACACTACAGAAGACCTGGTACCTAGGGGCATGCTAGTCCCCAGAAGCTCCCTTTAGGGAGACTTTGCTTCCTTCTCAGGCTGACCTGGAGTTTATGTGAATGGTCAGATTGGGAAGAAGCCTAAATCATGTCCCCTGGGAGGTCTGGGGTTCCAGCACCCAGACTCAACCTCTGGGTGCATCTGCTCAGCCCTGAAAATGGAAGCTAGGCAAAGGGGATCATCAATAACCACTCAGTTAATGACAAAGGCACAGACCAAGGATAATTAAAACCTGCAGCAAGCTGGGTAAACTGCAGAGGAAATATCCTGGGCGTTGGGGCATGGTGGGATGGCACACCTCTTCCAATGCCCAAATGAAGGCAGGGGCAATAGGCCTGCTCTAACGCCCAGTAATGGCCATGGGGAAGAGTTACGTTCAGGCCCCCTGCCCTCCAGACATCTTAGAGGCTCTTGCTAGGCCAAAAGCTGTTTGCTGGTCATTGAAAAGGTCATATGTCAACAGAGCCTTTGGGGACCAGTGCCCCTAAGTCAGAATAGCTACATTGAGCCTGTGTGACAGCCATGGAGGTGCTGTGTTCACATCTTTCTTCTGGAGAACCAGCAGTGAGAAGTGTAATTGGCCGATGGCCCCCAGCTGCTGCTACAGCTTTCAATCTTTTGATCTGCCTTAGTGTCTCCCCCCACCCACCACCATTTCTGCCCCAGGGAGGGCGCCTCCAATAGGTAACCTTTGCCTGATTCCCCATTGGTTGTGCAGACTTTCTTAGAGCTGCGCTGAAATCTGAGACTCTTCCCACGCAATTCTTCCTCCCCTCTCTCCTTTCACAGAGGCCAGCCTCTTCCAGCCCGCCCCTTCTCCCTTCCCCTTTATCCATCACAGCTGTTTCTCCTATAAATCTCTGGCGTGTCTCATTTTGCCTTGGCATTTGCTTCTCAGGGGACCTGAACTGAAAGTCTGGTATATTCATGGTCTGGGCCCACCACTACTGGAAAGTTGATTCTCAGGGTGGCAAATTTGGCGAATTGTATAATCGTTTGAGAGGTCTGTAGACAGAATCACTTGTGGAATGTTAGAAAGGAGGGCTGGAGATGGATGCAGAAATCAGACAAAAGTACTACATGCTTATCAGCAAAATGCAATGAGCTGGATAACTAATGATAGATGTTCACTTCCAAAGGAGCAATCATTAGACGGAGCTGGGTTTTAATCCCAACCACATCATCTCTTTGGGCAAGTCACTTAGACTTCATTTCCTCATCTATAAAATGGAAATAATTTTGCTTACCTTGCTGGGTTGTTGTTAGAATGAAGAGAACCCATGTAAAGTACTTACCAGTGTGCCTGGCACAGATATTGTCATTTCAGAGTAGGTATTGTTAATTACTAGTATTTTCCTTTAGTAAGAGAAAGAATGCCTTTCCTCTCGCCTGAAGCCAGGCAGGAGCTGGTTCAATATGAAAAGCACTGATCCTCCTTGAGAGCGGGCCTGGGGGCTTGGCCCCTCTGGTGATGAGCCCCCAGGAGAGGTGAGGGTTCTGTGTGCACCCAGGAGGGGAGGGTCAGCTGCTCCAGGCAGATGTTGCTTCCTGCAGAGGGTTTATGTGGTGGGACCCTCCTGAAGGGAGGGACCAGAAGTGTGAGAAGAAAAGGGAGGAGAAGCAACCTCAGAATTTAAGGTGAGATGGTTTCTGGGCAGTAGCAGCAGACAGGACGAAAGAACGGAACTGGAGCCTGGAAGTGGAGTCAGGGCCCAGACCTGGAAGGCCAGGCCCCTTTCAGCGCCTCCCTTTTCCTTTGTTCATTGCCTTCAGCTGGTGAGAGAAGTGAAGCAATTGCCAGCCTCCTCCCCCTGTGTCGTCCCCCTGTGTCTTCCCCCTGTCTGGGAAAGCTGGGTTATTGGGGTGTAGTTCTAAAGGGGGACCCTTGCCCTCATAGTCAGTGGTGTAGGGCTTGGCTCTGTGAGGATGAGAAGCCAAGTTAGAGCAAATGTACAATTCCAAGGAGACACAGTCCAGATGTCCAGTCTTGAGAAGACTGTCCCTGCTCAACCCCGGCAACCCAGAGCCTGCTACCACCCACACCCCCAGCCCTGGCCTAGATGCCCAATATAAGGCAAGCCACGCTAAGGCCAGCTGGACCCCCACTCTCTGCCACCTCCTTGGCAGCTTCTTTTAAGAAGTCTATTTTCCTGAAAGGAAGGGTAGATGATGAGTTTAGTTCCTCAAGGTCTAACTCAAGGGACAAAAATGACAGTAAACGCGTTAGTCTCAACAGCTGCCCTCATGCTCTTCTTACCTCAAACCCTCCTCCCCACCCCACAGATGTCCAGATACTGGCTGTCAGGATGCTCTGTGGCCTGCCACCCTTTACTGCCTGAGAGGAGAGGAGGCAATGAGCTAACCACATCAAGGACTTCATTTGTCTCCTATTCCTTTAAAGTGGGGCAGGAATGAAAGAACTGAGGAGGAAGAATGTGTGCAAATACCCCTAAAGATGACCCCCCACCTGCCCTTCATCTTCTTAATCTCTATACCCATTCCCTCTTTTCTCAAACCCCACCTTCCACAATCTCTATCCACTGTGCCCCACTCCCTCTCTCTCTTCTGGCTTCCAATTTGGAAGCACACAGACCTGGGTTGGACTTTGGGCAGATACTTACCCTCTGCCAGTTTCCACGCCCCTAAAGCGGAATAACAGCTGTGGTATTAGGTTGTTGTGAGGACTGAGATGAGGTGAACACAGCAGCTGGGCCCAGCATCCCTAGGGTTCTCTGGGTTCCACACTGCAGGCCTCGTAAGGGGGCCCGAGTAGCTGCTCTAGGTCCCTTCGGTCCTTTGGTAGTTCCCAGCCAAGGAAGAAGCTGGGTCAGGGTGGGGATAGGGGACCCCTGAGGAGCCAGAAGCTCAGAGTACTGACTGGTTGACTGAGGAAGTGAACCCACAGGTTAAAAAGGACTTTGGTTTCTAGTGCTGGTGGACACAGTGTCCTGGCTTCTTTCCTATCCCCACAGGTTGCGAAGGGATCAGATGTTCAACTAGCATCTCAAAGAACAATCACTGAACCATATGCTGGGGTGGGCCCTTTCACTCATTTTGCCTTCATTAATGCTCATATCCAGGGCCATAAGATAAGATGTTATTATTCCCATGAGACAGTGGGACACGTGGAAGCGCAGAGAGGTTCGTCAGGCAGATAGTGAGCAGAGGTGGGACTTGACTGTCTGGGTGACTGCAAGTGCAGTGTTGGTTCTGCTGGGCCATATACATGCATATGCCAGCCCCTTGGCTAGGTTGTGGGAATAAGACATAGCCTCAGCTTCAGACAATTCAATCTCAGTGGGGAGACTGAGAAGTAACTGGGCCATTACAACAGACCATGGTAAGTGCTATCTTAGGTCAAGTTCCCCAGAGCCAAGTAGACCCTGAAAGGGGGCACCCAACCTGGGTAAGAGATCAGGTAAAGCAGGTAAGGCCACCTGGTGAGTCATGGCAGAGAATCATGAGTACGCACAGGAGCTCCCGTCCTCAATCTCTCCTTCAAAGCCAGGCCAATAGCAACGCTAGGTACATCTTTTCCCACATAGCCCACAACTTCCTCCGGACCTAAGTGAGTAACAGCCTGCCTTGCTCAACCTCCTTGCCTTCCTTATAATTCTCAAGGCCAGGAATAACCTCCCCTTGCTCATACAACAATCCCCTTTTTCATCTGGACCTCCTCAGTCAAGAACTATTACCATCTAAGAGGAAGAGGAGCCAGTGTCTCATACCCACCTCCTTCTTCAGGAATAAGCCATAGCTTGTGCCATTCCTAATAGGATTTGCCCTTCAGTGGCATCCCAAAGCTGAGTCTGCGATTGGCTATGGACTATGGGGAGACCCAAATTCTCCATGGTTCGGCAGCGGCCTACTAGATGGACCCTAACAAGTTACTTTGTCTTCCTTTCTCTACCTGCAAGCTCCCTCTCCTAACCTGGGGAAACACATCTGGGAGACTTGGTCAATACACAGGAGCACAAAAGGAGAATCAGGGATGCTGACTTCGTATACAAAAGTTTTATTAAAAATCCAGCTATTAGGAAAACAAAGACTTCACAAGAGTGCTTTCAAAAAGTACAAATTTTAAATAAATGTGTCAGAAAAGTGGCAGCCAGATACACCAGCCACAGTCACAATCTTGGGGGGAGGTGGTGCCCAGAGCCCCAAGAAGAGGCTGAGCCCAGGAGTCTGTGGATGCTACCAGGCAAGAGCCCTGACTCAATTTTCCTTTCCTTGGAAAAATATAAAGAATACAACAAGTGTAGGAAAATCTGAGTCTGAAGCAGAAAGGCACGAAAGTTACTTGTAAGGCATCACTGCTAAATCATGGATGGATGATGGGCCCCTGTCTCTGGTCATGCTCCTGATGATGGTGCCACCTCTGGGTTTGATCAGAGGTTAAGGTGAAGCAAGTGGACTGCACAATCCCTTAAGTCAGTCTGTAGAACAGATGTGTTACTTCACTGGCAAACTGGCACCTGGCCCTTCCAGGACAAAAATGACCACATTGGCCACCAACAAATCCCTCTAAGGGGGACAGTACCAGGCCTCCTGTACAACCCTGTCCTCTTGAGCCACAGTGGGCACCCGCCCTGGACAAAAAAACTTCCGAGAGCAGTCCCTGGCATCCAGATATCTGGAGATACTCCAGGCCTCACAGCCAGGATTTCTATGAATGGCAGGCACAAGAAGCTGGCCTAGTCAAAACCAGTCACCAACAGCTGCTGGCCCATACACATGGTCACTGGTGACAGGCCTCCCTGGTGACATTGGGCAGTGGGTAGGCAAAGAGCGAGAAGTCCAAGATATACTTAGGCAGCACATCCTGCAGCAGGGACCGTGGGGCACTGCACAAATGGTAGTGCAAGCTTTCTCGGCTGGCAGGCCGGTACCAGGCCTGGCGAGCTGGAAATCGGACATGGGGTGGTGCCCGTACCCACTCCAGTACCTGGTTGGCATCAGCCTCCAGCCTCTCATAGGAGCCTACAAAGTCATAGCGCACAGCACAAGGTTGGCACAGGTGGTACACGGGCATCCAGTGCTCATTCATGCGCTCAGGGTCCTCATCCACTAGGTACTGCAGGAACTCAGGGAAGGTGACATCGTCCCCTGCAGGGCTGGGTCCTGCTCCTGCCCTGTACCGCCTCACGATTTCAGCCCCATAGCGTTGCTGGTATTCCCGGATCTCACCGAACTTATTTCGGTAAGCAGAGAGAAGACGTTCCAAGGGGTCCCGCACAAACAGGAACTTGAAGTAGTGCTGCAGGCGGTAGCGAATCTCCTCAGGCCGCAGGTCGGCCAGGAACACCAGGTCATTGCGGTGGTCCATCTTGAGGCGGACGTCCACGCTGTCCAGGACGCCCGCCAGCACCTTCAGGACACGCTTCCAGTTAGAGCAGGCCACCTTGGGGACGTAGCAGTAGAGGAAGCGGTAGCGGTCACTCACGAGGATGTGGCGCAGCAGGGTGCGCCGCTGTCCCACCGGCAAGTCCCAGGGGTCCCGGGGCATGCCCGGTTGTCCGCATACTGCCCGCAAGGTCCGGTTCCGGATGTCTTGCCTCACCTGCAAGTCCGAGTCCCCGGCATCCAGGGAGAGTCCCCCAGGCCCGGGAACCGTCCGACGCCATGCTGCGCTCTCGCGGTTGGGAGGGTGCAAGGGAAGGGGCTTCATCTCGGCCAGGATGCCCCTCTCGATCATGAGCAGCAACCCGCTGGAGGCCACGATCACCGCGAACATCAGCATGGACGGCAGCAGCAGGGGCGGCCCCCCCAGCCCGGTCCGGGCCCTGCCCGGTGGCGCCCGCCTCAGCGCCCGACCCAGGGGCTCGGCGCCATTTGGGGCCGCCAGCGGGGTCAGCGGGCGGGGGAACATGGTGCTGCGGTGGTGGGGGCCTGCGCTGCCCTGCCGATCCTGGGGCTGCCTGCCTGGGAGGCGGGTTCGGTCTGGGCGCGGAATGCCGCCCGCCGCTCCGGGCGGGGTCAGGGAAAGGAACGCGGACAGGAGACCCCAGCGCGCGCACTAAGGTGGCCTCTCGAGTGGTCGGCTCCCCGGCGGAGGTGCTGGAGCGGGAGGCAGGCGGCGGGAGGGTGCGGCGAGAGTAGGCCGGATGTCCCGCCCGACAGCTCTCCAACCCCGGCCGCCGCGACGGAGGCACGGGGCGGAGCCCAAGGGGTGGGGATGAGAGGGCGGGCACCCCTGCAGGGAGCCAGCTGGGAGGGCACGTGCAGACCCTCACCCCCTGATGCAGGGTCGCCCAGGTCCTTCGGTTTCACGGACAAAAACTTCCGACGTCCGGAAGGAAAGAGACACAGGCCCCCGGGCAGTACTTTCAAGGAGCTGGATGGAGAGGACCTGCACCCAACACGGAGCGGGAGCCGCACACTGGCCTGGCAGAGTTCCTTCCAAACAGCTGGTCCGGAGGAAGCCACCTCACCCCGCCCCCAATGCTCTGAATCCAAACTTCAGGCCTGCTTCTAGCCTGAGGTAGGGTCCCCAAGTGTGCTCTCCCTGTCCACCCTGTCCTGGCCACTCCAGGCACTGAACAGTGGATCCTCTCCATGGTGACCCTTAAATTTAACTGTATCTGGCCAGTTAGTGTTTATCCACTGGGTCATGCTGAATATCCTTCCCCCAAGCAGGAGGAGATGGGATAACGAGGACTCCCTGGCAAGGAACCAGTAACAAGTTGCTGGCCAATGGTCAGCACACATTTTGAAGGATGAGCAGCTTGGGGGTGTTGGGGGGTGGTGGTCACAGAGCAACAGCTAGCTTCCTTTCCGGGAGCCAAACACACTGAAGCACCAGGTTGGCCCCACGGGGTTAGGGGCAGATATGGGAATGCCCTGGGTGTCTGTGGCCAGCCTTCCTCCACCTGAACGGGACATCATAAGTATTCAGACACAACCCTGTTACATGTGCAGTCAGGGAAGTTTGGAAGCACAGTAGTAATGTGGTTATAGAGTCCACACTTAACTGAGGCAGGTGCCTGCTCAGTGTTTCATATTCTCTCCTTCAACTGTTCATCATCCTGGGAGGGAGGTGCCATGGGCATTTCCACTGTACAGCTGAAGAAACAGGGAAGCTGAGGCTGTGTATAGGTCAGTCTGATTCTAAAACCTAAATTCCTAATCACTATCTTTGAGATAAACAGAGCACAGAAGTAGAATGGCTGGGAGGAAGCAGCTGACTCTAGGCATGCTGTACTGACGGAACAGGAGCAGAGCCAGAGGCTTTGCTTTGAGTGTGGTTTGAGAATGGCACCACTGTTGATAGGGTAAATTCAGGATGAAGAGTTCTGAGGGATGAGACGAAGCTAGAAAGCTTCTGGATGCCCCCCAATCCTAGCAATATGAGAGCACATAAGATGAGCCTTCATTCTCAGCAAGGAGTGCCAGTCGCTAGATACTAGGGCTGTAGACCAGTTTGTGCAGGCTACCTTCCCAAGGGCATGGCCCAAGGTGAAAAGGTGCTACCTTCACTGCGTGCCTACTTGGGGACCAGTTCCCAAGTCCCCAGTCAGGTGAGGGCTGGGAACCAAAGGATTTCAGTCTGGGCAGGTGGCTCTGGCTAGGCTACCACAGTGCTAAGAAGTCACACTTCCCATTCCCTCTGTCTCCTCTCTCCCTGTTTTACCCCCACTTTCCTGTTCTCTCCTCACTGGCTTTAGTGTGCCCCGCACTGCAAGGGTTAAGAGACTCCCAAAATAAAGAGCAGTGAGTCCCTCCACGACCACACACAAAAAGATGACAGGACACACAGGAAACGACCATTTTCTAAATCAATACAATTTCTCAAATTTATTTATTTTTCTTAAAAGAAGTACTTCTAATCTCTGTCAAAAGGGAGGTGAGGAAGGTCCTCCCTCCCTTGTAAACACTGAAATACAGATCTGAGAAACCAGGGTCGACACACACAAAAAGTGCATTTTACAAAATTATCAACTAAAATATATTTTACATGAATTATGCTTCCATCGAAATTCTACCAGCTCCATTTTCAGGTTCGAAAAAATATTTCCACATCTAAGAGATTTCAAAAGCATTTAAGTTCTGGCCGGCAGACCTGGGGAGGAGGGGCCTTGATCTCCTGCTGGGTGGGGCTGGGCTCCTAGGTGGCAAGGGCCCAGCACCCGAGGAACCAGCAGTTTCTACCACTGGCTCTTCAGAGCCCCTATCCTGCCAACCTCTCCTACTGCAGAGCCCTCCGGACTGATGCCTTCCTCCAAACAGAACAGCTTATTCCATATAGGGAACCCGAGTCCCCTCTCTTCAGATTTGGGATTGGGCCTTCCCTGTGTAAATTCACCTCTGAAACCCTCAGGCCTCTCCTACCTCAATGACCAAGCAGGAGCAGCCCAGGGCTGGGGCTTCTGTGAGTGCCCTCAGGGCTCACTTCCACCTCCTCCAGACCCTCCCTGACTGCCCTCACCCAATGCCACCTTCTCAGCCTGCTGGGTTCTTGTCTGTTCCTGCCTGGGGGGAGGAGGACCCAGTGCTGCCCTCCTTGACTCCTGCCCTCAGGGATGTGCTCACAAGCAGGTTCCCAGCACCAGGCCCCAGCCACACAGGGCTCCTCTCCCTCTCCCCACCATGTTCCTCTTTGGTACAAACAGGAAAAGAGCCAGGCTGCTCCAGCCCCTCACAGAGAGCCCCAGGGCCAGGGCCTTAGTCCTGGCAAGGACAACAGGGGGCTGAGTCTCCTAATCTACTCTGGGTAGCAAGGTGAGAACAGGGCCCCTGGGCAACAAGGATAAACAAAATTGGGTCCTTAGCTCCTACAGCTAGTGGCTGCAGCTCAGCAGGTCTGTGGACTGATACAGTGTTGTTTCTCGCTGGGATGTAAATTAGTGCAATCTACAAAGACTAGGGTGAGGGGTAGCAGGGCAAGGGGAGCCACAGCACTCCTTTGGTTTGATTTCAGGTGGGTGTGGCTTGAAGAGTCTTGTGTGAAGTTCTGCAAGAGGTTTTCTAGAACCTCCAAGTGTAAGGCAAGAGGAAAAGTCTTCAATAAATCAGGTAGCAATTTTCTTTGCCCCCTGCCCCCCGCCCCCCTCCCCCCTCCCTTTTGCCCTCTCAGACATGACAAACCCATGTTGATCAGTTAACTTCAGGGAAGCCAGACCTGCTGGGTGGCCCCTCACCAGGAGGCGAACAGGAAGCTGACACCCTGACTGTGAGGGCCAGGTATCTTATCCCAGCACCAGGGGCTACTGCAGGGGCAAAGGAGGAAAGCCAGGAAAAGGCCCCAAATCCAGGAAGAGGAAGTCGATGCTCTGGAAGCCAAACTCTGGCTCTCTCTGCCTCAAGGAATGAGCTGGGAGCTGTGCTAGAATCAGAAAGAGGCTGGTCCCAGGCTGATGGGGAAGCAGCGGGTCACAGTGGGTGAGGTAAAGCTGGCTCCCACTACCCCTTGAAGGGCCCAGGGGAGGATAAAGAAGGCCCTGTCGGGCCTGGTTCCTGAAGGACCTCCTCCCTCCCCCTTAGGGCTCCATGTCCCTCAGGATTGGCCCAGCTTCAGGAAGACTGCTTCTTTAGGAGTCTCTGCCCAGGGACCACAGAGCAGTACCCTGGGCCAAGCTGAGGGCTCTGATGCTTTTCTTATACCCTGGCCTCCCCTCCCTTCCCATAAGACCCAGAATCCATAGGGGCCCCTGCCCTCCCCCCAAAAGAACCACAAGCCAGCAACCTCAGGCCCCTGTGACCCCTTAACCAAGTGCTGTGCTTCAAGCAGTGCCCCCTACCCCAAGCCCCACTTGCCTGTGGGCAGCCCCAACGTGGGAAGGAGGAGGCTATTGGGGGTTTTTGAGGATGCGGCCATGACGGAAATCATAGACATGACGGCAAAGAAACACCAGCTCAGGGTCTGTGTCCTCTGGCACTGTGCGGTGTGGCGGCGTGGAGTAGTCTGCGGAGGGGGGCACCAGTGCTGTCTTTCGGCTGGGAAGACCCTCCCCTCGGCGCTTGGCCATGGCACAGAATCTGCAGCGACACACCATTCACTGTCTTCATCAAAGCCACCTTTGCAGAAGGACCAATTCCTTCCCCACCCAGTTCAGGGAACTGGAAAGTCAACTCTGGCCCCTGCAAGGGCTGGTGCACCACCTCCATCCCTGTCTGGAGGACTATGCCTTCTCTATTATTGGGGAACCACACCTGTCAGGACCTCCCTCATGACCACCTGCTGTTCTCCTTGATTTTCTGAGAGCAGTACCACAACCACCCTCAATTCCTTCCAAGCCCGTTCCCTCAGACAGACAACATTTTCAATTCCTTCCAAGCCCGCTCCCTCAGACAGACATTTTTTTTTCTTCTGAAAAATCAGAGGGTGGAAGCAGGTTATAAGGAAGAAAATTCCGGGGGGCGGGGGCTGTCAGGCCCGGTGAGGTCCCCTTGGAGGTCACAGGCAGCCCCCACACAGCCTGGGGAGAGGCCAGCCAGAGACACAGGGCACCACCCACCTGCAGTACTCCGCAAAGGTCAGCACGTAGCACTTCTCCTCAATGCAGGCCACACTGTTCTGGTCTTGATGTCTCGATGCAAAGACTTCATTCTGCAAAGGCTCAAGGGGAGAGAGGATGAGATCAGTTACTGGGGCCACAAGCACCGAATTCCCCAACCCCTCTGATGAGACTCTTGACCTGAGATCACTCCAGCTAGTGCCCAGAAAGCCAGGGAGCTCCCTTGGAATTTGAGCCTAACTGCTTCTCACCTGGCACCCCCAGGATTCCTCCCAGGTTCTGTGCAGCTCTGGAGAAGCCAGGTGCCTCTTCCAGCCCATCATTAAGCTTCCTAGCCCCTACTGCTAGCCAGAGGAGGAGAGGGGAGCTGGTGCACATTGTCCCAAAGTCTCAGAGGGAAAGAGTAAACAAGGACCCAGTTTGGGGGGAACCACATTCAGAGGGGGCATGGCCACTGCTAGCACACCTCTGGATAGGGCGCTAAGGGGTTTTGTTGCTGTCTCATGCTTCAGACAGCAACAAAGGGGGCTAGGTGTGCCACTTCACTTCTCCTTTCTTGCTGATAGGAGAACACATCTTGGCACCCCCTGCCTACCAAAGGCCCCTTTCTAGATAAAGGTTACTACTCCCTTTGAAACAGGAATTGGGGCAGTGCTGAGAAAAAAGGTTGGAACCCAGGCTGGAACGCTAGGTTCTCTGGTGCCCAAGGTGACAAGTCTAGGGACTTGACTACCCACAGCTGCCCTCCCCACACCACCTTCTTCTTACACTACAACTTCTCCCTCTGCCATCCCTGCCTTCTCCATCCCATTTGCCCGGTAGCTCACCTCGTGCATACTGGGACTGCGGCCTCCCTGTAAGTGCTCTGGTCTGTAATACCACAAGAGGCTCATCATCAGCTCTCCTGAGGGACAAGAGAAGCAGTCATGGCTTGAGCTGGCAACACCAGTTACTTAGACAAGGTAGACAGGCTAGCCTCTGGCCCTGAAGGCTCATCCAACTTCAATGCTGGGTCAATCCTGCAGGATCTAGCCACCCAAGTCCTATGCCTCAGGCTGAGTGTGGCATTCAGATGGCCTAGAAAGCCATTATGAAGGAAGGGAGCAGGTAAGAAGCAATGACAGGTGAGGAAGGGGAAGACAGGTGCCCAGGTTCTGGCGGCTGGAATGGTTAATGAGCTGATCCCACCAAAGCCACAACGCCACCTGCAACCCTCGGCTGCAGGCATACTGTAGCTAAGCAGGAGGCAGGCTGTGTGAAAAACCCGGGAAGGGCAATGCCAGGTCAAACTGCAGGCAGGGCTACCTGATTCGGGGTTCTCCCAGAGGGCAGAGATTTTGGCCACATAAGGTGTAGACGTCTTTCGTGGGCCTGACTTGAGGAGGACAGTGTCACGCACACGAATAGTTTCTCCATGACGCTCTACTGCCTGGTAGCTCTTTCGAATGGCTGGCTCTGGTTCATCCTGTGTAACAAACCATGACACAAATGGGCTGGTGAGGGAGGCCATGCTCAGTGAAGAGGGAAGGAGCAAATGACCTCCTCTCTAAGCTTTCCTCATGACAGTCAAACCACGAAGGCTGAAAATCTGCACAAGTAGTTCACAGACTAGCTAGCCCCTTCTCCCTGAGTCTGGTTTTCAGGGGCAGGATGGAGTGGGGAGTCCCCACGAATGGATAAAGGATGAGATATAGGAATAGGAGTGGGACAGTGGGACAGCCTGTGTTTGACACGTCAACCATTGCAAGTGATGTAGCCTTGGGCAAATTACTTAAATCTACTGCTAAGCCTCAGTACCCTCATCTGTGAAATGAGGATAATTATAGGAACATGGAGTGCATACCTCATTGGGTAGTGATGAGGATGAAAGTGGATAATGCATGCAAAGTGCTTAGCTAAGCACTTATTATTGAGCACCTAAGAAGTGCTCAATAAATTTTAGCCAACATTCTTTTCATCATCCCAGATGTTCCTATATTACTGACTTTCTCTGCCTATCCAAGTTTTCCCAATACATGCTTACCCAGAAAGATTCCAAGCGAGTCTTCCATTTTAAGATTCAGAATAGAAGGGGCATAGTGATAAGAGATGAAGACACTGCAGATAACTTCCCTGAGAGTCAGTGGCAAAGATGGCAGCCACCGGGTGTGTTTGTGTGCATTCCCTGACCTCCCCCAGGTGCAGTATGGAGTCAGTATGGGGTAGATAATCAGGCTGGGCTAGCACAATTGGTTCCTGGAGCACCAGTAAGGTGAAGCCCCATGTCCCCTTTCAAATTAGCTAAAGCCAGGGTTCCTGGGACTATCCACACTGCAGGTCCTGTGTCCCCAAAGCCACCCTCTCTTCTCCCCATCAACTAAGACCTGGCACTCACCAAGACATAGACGGCCTTTTCACAGGCAGCCCCAACAGGTACCCAGCCATTAGTGCGGCGGCGGCGGCGGCGGCGTGGACGTGGGCGCTGGACACGTGGTTGCTTGGGGTGGCTGGGCCTGCGGGCAGCCTTGCTCCTCACAGTGTGCCTACAACTGGAGCCTGTGCGCAGACCCGACTTGGAGCCACTGGGAGGCTTGGCGCTCTGAGGGCAAGCACGGGCTACTGTCTGGGGCTCCGAGGTGGGTGTCTGAAGATGAGGGACTGGCTCTGCTGCAGGTGGCACGCTGGGCACAGGGCATCCCAGGAGGGGGTGGGCAGGTGAGGCTGGGTGGCCAGCTTCCGGAAGAGGAAATTCCAGCTGGCCCAGGGACCTGCAGCCTTCTGGGGAACGGAGAAAAGGGGTTAGGACAGGTAAGGACAAGCAATAACCCCGCCCTGGCCTCTCTGCTTTTAGAGCCTGCTCCTGTCTTAATTCTAAGTGGGAACCCAAAGACCACTGAAATGGAAGGTTGGGCCAAGGGCCATTAAGGTGGACTGTCAGAGTGACTGACCACACAAGGGTGTTTCTTGACCTTGGAGACACATAGACATCTCCACCTCCCATTCTAGCCTGAAAGATGAAAGGGGGTTAAGTAATGGAAACAGCTTCTCTAACTCTGACTTAATCTTCTCTAAGGCTTCCACAGTGCTTAGGAGCAGGGGTGCTAGAATTAGCCCAGGATATGAATCCCATGTACTAGTAGTGTGACCTCAGGCAAGTCATTTTACCTTTCAATGCCTTGCAACAGAAGTCATAATTGTAAATAACATGTAGTCTGTCCTAGGTGTTTTTCTTATCAATGTATAAACTTATCATTATTCCCATCTTACAATTAAGGAAACTATGACATCAAGTAGTTAGTGGTCTGTCCCACGGGCACATGCTAAGTGAGAGAAAATATTTCACTCCAAGTCAGGCTCCACAGTCTATGTGCAATGACATGCCACATGGCCTCCCATCTGTAAAGTGTTTTAGAACAGCGCCTGGCACATGGTGCTTACTGGTGTCCCAGGGAAAGGGAGTAAGGGTCTTCAGTCCCAGTTAAGCGTCTGGACATGGAAAGTGGTACAAATGAGAAGGAAAAGCATGAGAAGAAGCCTCTTCTCATTTTTTTTTCTTTTTTTAAAGAAAAATAGCTTTTTAAAAGAAATCAAATTATTGAAAGTATACATGAGATAACATCTATCATTTAGCCTTTTGATTGTGTATCTTCTCATTTATTAAGGAGTCCCAACTCACGCCAGAATCTGAAACAACCAGTCTGGACAGAGCCAACTGGTCTATAAAGTTGTTTTATAGACCCTACAAGAAGGGATGTGGGGGAGGGGATCAAGGGAAGGCCTGGCCTCTCACTTCAGCAGCAGGGCAGACTTGCCAGCCAGGGTGGCTCTGGTCACCTCGTTTCCACCCAGGAGCCAGGAAGGCTCCTTGGAGAGGCACGTGAGGACACTCCTGCCAATTTGAGGGAAGATAGGTCACTGTGGGGGTGTCTCATCAGCTGCATCACAAGCCTCTCAGGTAGCTGGGTCTTGCCAGGAGGGCAGACACAAAAGCCACAGGCCCTAAGAGCACCTTGTCTGTGCCTGTTTCTGGAGTGTGCCTGCCCTGTCCACCTTAGCAAGGTGATGCCAAGTCTGGGCACTTTTTCTCTTTCAAAGCCTGTATAGCCAGGGTGAAGATGTTCTATAGCCAGCATCATCTACTGGGCCTGGTACCCGCCACCCTTCCTATGAATGCTGAACTAGGCTGGCATACAGATGGTCTGGCCTCTTGGAAAGCAAGAGACTCCAGCTTTCTTTGAGGAGAGCAGAAAGGACTTAGGGATAGCTTGGCAAAAGCCCTAATTTCAGTAACTTGCTACTCAGAGTCTTAAGGTTGGAAATCCCAATGGGGAGGGAAGAGAGGTCCTTCCTGCTCTCTTCCACCACCCCAGTGCTATCTACCTTCTAGGCCAAGAAATCCCCATAGACAGTGAAGACAGAGCAGAGCTGCTGAAGACTAAACATGGGCCCCGTTCCTGGGATTGCTCCTAGGCTTGGGGCACAAAAGGAAAGGAAGTACTCCCTTCTCAAAAGCCCCTTACCTCCCATGCAGTAGCTAGATCCCATGGAGCCCCACGACCCACTCTCCTGAGACACCGTGTCTCTAGACTCCCTAATGCATCCTATTCCTAGGAAGGCTTACCTGCTGCAAAAGGCATTTTGTAGGAACAGCCGCCACAGGTAGTGCCAATGTGGGTAAGAGCAGGGGGCAACATTTCACAGATGCTATAGCCATTCACTTCAGCGTCCTCGCTGGTACAGTAGTGAGAGCCCCAGGGAGAGTGCTGGAAAGGGGTGCCTGCAGACACTGACCTTGGGGCCAAGAGGAGCCCCTCAGTAGATGCAGCCACTGGGGATAGCTTGCCCTCAGGGAGCATGGGGCAGGGGGAGTAGCCCCCACATTGCAGCCCGTCTTGGCTGCAACACAGGTAGAAGCTGCCTAGCGCAGTGAGCTCAGGCCGACCACATAGGCCACTGTAGTCGGCAGGGTTGCCAGGCATAGGTAGAGGGGATAGCTGGGGTGTAGGGAAAGAGGGCTGGTGCAGTTCCTGCTTAGGGGCAGGTGACTCCTCTCCTGGGCGCCCAGGCTCTGGCTTTAGGGCTGCCTGCCCACCCATCAGCAGCTGGGGCAGGTGAGGACGCAGCCCTAAGGGGCTCTCCAGAGCCTTGCTCAGGGGCTGGTAAGGTAGCTGGCTGGGTGGCCTGTGAGGGGTGGCAGATAGCCATGGCTCCTCAGGGCACTCCTGCCAGCTAGGTGAGCTTACAGCCTCCCCAGAACTGGCCCCCTGCTGCGGCTTAGGATAGTTCTTGCCATTGACTTTGGCCCACTTTGGCCTCAGGGCCTTCAGTGCTGGTGGCTCAATGGAGCGACTGTCTGCTTCTGGATGGCCACGAGGTGGCCGCAGGGGTACCTCCCGCTCTTGGCTCAGCTTTAGGATGGCAGCTGCATTCAGACTGGCCAGTCTCTTGGGAGCTGGGTCACCATCTCGTCGAGCACCTTCATCTGGTGCTGGTTCTGGGGACAGATCCCGACTTCCTCCTCCAAAGTCCCCCGGCTTAGGCCGCTTCTTGGAGGAAGACCAGCCCCCTGTGGCCCTGTCACGGTCCCGGCTGTGGTGAGCTTCTCCTCGATTGCGGCGGCTGCCCGAGAAGCTGCTGACGTCGTCCCGCTCCAGCAGCAGGTTATTGAGGGCCTCGGCATTGAGGGAGGCCAGGCGCCGCTTGCGGGGCTGGGCGAGGCCAGTATCCTCACTGGATGGGGCCGGGCTGGGGGGCTTAGGCAGGTCAGGGGGCAGCTCATCAGCCTCATCTGCACTCCGAGGCCCAGCCACATTTTCCAAGCGGGTCAGTAGCACTTTGCAGGCCTTGGGCTTTTCAGGAACCAAAGGGCGCTTACGCAGTGGGTAGTTCTTGCGGCGGCTGGTGAGATGCCCTGGGCTCTCAGGCATGCCTGGCTCCACACCCTCCATGCCCTGCTCCATATTGCTGCCTTCTACTTGCAGGGGTTCCTGGCGGCCAATGGGGCCTGAATTCAGCATGGGAAGGGACTTCCTCCGAGTGTGTGTCATGGAGTTCCTCCAATCTGTAGGACAGAAAGCAGGCAATGAGAGAAGCCTGCTCTGGCCTGCCCTGCACCTGCTCCCCCCACCCCCACCCCCACACTGCAGTACATCTTGCCCCACTTACTGTAACTGGCCTGCCCTCACCCCATCTCCAGCCTGGACTTTCAGGGGATCCCTCTTCCAGAGTGCAAAATTCCAGAGAGGTCAGGCTACTGCAGCTTTGTAAGAAATGGCTGCTGATTCCTCTTTTAGCCTAGGGTCCTTCTTTGAACTAAGCCCCTGAAGAGGCTACAGAGCAATATAGGCCCCAGGGACAAATGACAGAAGAGCTACGGGCAAAGCTGGTTCTGTTTTTCTCCCACTAGTTCAGGGGTGTCAAACTCATTTCACTGGGAGCCACATTAGCCTCAAAGGGGCCACGTGTTGCCTTCAAAGGGCTGAATGTAATTTAGGACTGTGTATATGTAACTACTCCGTAACAGTTCAACAAACCCGGTAGAAACAAGGTGGCAGGCCAGATATAACAAGGTGGAGGGCTGGGTTCAGCCTGAGGGCCTTGTGTTTGCCCCCTGTGCACTAGACACCCATCGCAGGCCTGAAGGAGGACCTGATGAAGACACTGAGCCCCAATAGAGGTTTGGGTGATGGGAGCCCATCTATTCCTTCAAAAATATTGGCCAAAGGGTTTGTTTGCTCTTTTCCTGTGAGATGGGTCTAGTAGCGCTTAGTTGTCTTTAACTTAATTTGAAACAATTTTGCTAGACTATATTGTGACAGCTGTCATATCAGTGTGCTTTTTTTAAAAATCAAAACTGGTGAATTTTTGTGTAGCCATTTTAATACTGAAGATGCAAAAAAACATTTTTTGGCATATCATGCTTTATTATTTCAACAATGGTAAAACCATAACTGAAATGTAGAAGATTTTTGCAGTGTATGGAGAAGGTGCTGTAATTGACTGAACTTGTCAAAGCCACCCCTCACCTCCCGTGTTGGAGCTTCTGAGATTGGTCACAGGATGAGGACAGTGAGGACAGATGAGGAACCTGCCTGCTGGGCGGTGGGAGAGGCACGACCTGGTGAGTGTGTACGGCAAGACAGTTATAACCTGGGTCCAACTGGAAAAGCTCAGGAAGGGTGAAGCCCTGGCTTCGAGGAACCAGTGGTCAGGGGAGGTATCAGCCAACCCTAGGAGCCAGGCCCACCTTGATTCAGGAGATGCCGGGGAAGGGCAGCCTAAATATAAATAGTACCAGGCCTGAGGAAGGGATGTTGGTAAAGCCAGAGCCAGCATTTCTGGGTAGGAAACCCAGAGAGTGCACACCAGTGTGGTATATCTTTAACCCCCACCACCAGAAAGTATCAAGAGAAGACTAACTCAGGGGGCTAACCAAAGCTGCCTCCTTAGACCTGCCCTGTTTCTCAGGTCTCCCATTTGATAGGCAAGACTTCAGGCAGGAAGCAAGATGAGGGTGGAGTGCCAGGATGCTCAAAGCCCCCTGACAAAAAATGAACTCCACCAGGTATCATCCCCTACCTTTGCTTGTCAAACACTTCCCCTTCAACATGCCTGGACAGCTGGACCCCATTATGAATGAGAGAGGCCGGAGCTGGCTCTACACTAGAAGCTGGTATGGCAAGGCAATCAAGAAGGGGGCGGGGGGGGGGGGGGACGGTCAAAGACTACTGAGCTGTTCACTCCTCACCTACTCCCCAACCCAAAGCAAGGTGCTGCCAAGTCAGGTGCTCAATGAGGCTCTGTCCTTCCTGACACCCTGTGACCCCCTCCCCATCCAGCTGGACTAGGCTTTCAAGTTTAATTTTCCCACTACTATTGTTATTCACACTCACTATACCAAAGAAGTTGGGAGCATTCCTGCCGGGCCAGGATTTAACCCTGAAAAGTCCCAAGCCTGAGGGCTCCCAGGAATTCTGGAGTTCTTTCCAGCTAGCTCCAGTGGCGCAGGGCCAGTGGCTGGGCTCACCAAGAAGCTTCTCTCCTCAGACTCGATGCATTAGTTGAGACAGAAGAAAACCAGGTTGAAGGCAGCATGCCATGGGGTTGCTCTGGCCTCAGTGTGGGGACCTGCCAACTGCCCAAAGACCAGACCCCATAGTGTGACAATCACAGAAGGCAAATCCATACATTCCTAAAGCACAGACAGGAGAGACAGTAAAAAAATCCCAGGCATCTGCGAGGCTCCCTTAGACTCCTGCTTCTAATCAGGGTGACCATTCACCCCTGTTTTGCTTAGCCTGCTGATTAGTAATGCATCCTTTCACTCTCAAAAGTGACCCACAGGCCCTTTTCTCAAATGCAGGGCACCCCTATGCCAGAGATGGTAGAGAAAAGCAAAGCTATATATCCTAGGAGCCTAGGCTCAGCCTTCTCTCACCCCCGAAGGCCTAGGGGTAGAGGACAGTGAACCGACCACACAGCTGAGCAGGGGCCAAAACCCCTCAACAGGCTTCAAGTCATCAGAGCAGTCGGGTATGGGAATGGCCGGGAGCCAAGGCTGAGGTCACCTGAGCTTGTGGCCTTTAAGGACATGGACTAGTAAAGAGCAAGGAGGGAAAGAAAGGAAGCTTAGGAGGTGCTTTCAAGCCTGGAAAGTGAAACAGCAGAGCTGAAGAGCAGAAGAGCTCTTAGCCAAGGGTGTAGTCTGCCCTGTTTCTCCCCCACCCTCGTCCCCAGTTTGTTGGCTGCATGGGTAGATGGTCCAGGATTCTGGGACACTTTCTTCCTATCTAGTCTTTACCTTCAACATGCAAAAAGGGAGTGGTGGGGCGGAGAGCCTTCCACTTTTAGGAGCCTGTCCCCACAACCTAGGAATGTGTTCCCTTAAGGGTATCTCTTCACCTCCAGTCCCTCGGGGAAACCTACCACCATGTCCCTCGTCCTTCCCCTCGCTGATGGGCTGACTTATCTTCTGGCTATCAGGGACTCCTCTAAATCACAGCAATAGCCGCATTTCCAAATCAAGCATAAGAGCCTCCTGCTAGCCTTCCTATGACTCTGCCAAATCCTGTCACCCACTAAAAACACCCAAGGCCATCAAAAGGACATTGCAAAACAAGTCTTAGCCTTCAAGTGGTGCCTAAGGCTGTAATGTCACTCACCATCCTGAGAAGAGGCTGGGGCCTCTAAAGCCTGCCTCACTGAAGTCCAAACTGAGAACAGCCAGACAGCAGTTCCCCCACCCCCACAATCCCCCTGCAAATGGGGTTGAGTAAAGGGGGCTTCCAGCCTACAGGGCGTGACCCAGCTCTTTGGGGAAAGAAGATCCTGAAAAGCAGTAGGCTTGGTTCCCATTCCAGCTCTGCCAGACCTCTTGCTGTCCTGTCCCTGCCACCCAGCTCAACCAGGAACTTCTACCACTGCCAGGAGACAAGAGTGCCTGGGTACTCATAGCATTACCCTCCTGCCTGTCTGGAAAGCCTTGTCTTCTCAGGCACAGGTAGCCCAGGCCCCCTTGGGAGAAGGATCCTAGCAGGGACTCCCCAGGGCATATTACCACTCACCTAGATCATGTCAAGCAAGCTCTCACTGAAGAAAAGCAGTCTGACTATTGCCAGCTCTGTAGAGCGAACAGCCAGCTGCCATGAAGAAGTAGTTCCTACTGGTGGTTTCTCCAAGCCGAAGATCAGCAAACCACATGTTGGATTCAAATTCACAAGTGTACTCTAAAGGCAGCCCCAGGCACATGGGGTCTAGAAATTAAAGGAGAGATCAGGCCCAGCTAGAGTGTCAAGGCAAGGTCTGGGCCTCAGTACTGTCCCAGCCTATGCAGGACTGGGAGAATCATCTCCACAGAAACAGAAAGGAAGGGAGGACTTGCCTTGCCTTTAGCCTACAGCAGCCCTGTGCACCACCCCTCACCAGTGCAGGTGGAGACACCCAAGACATTGTGTGCAAGGGGGAGGGCCAGAGGCTTGGAGGAGTGTGGGCTGCGGGCACCACTGAGGGAAAAACCAGGGCGGGGCCTGGACAGGCAGGGGTCCCAAGCCTTGGCCATGGCTCTCCCCTTATCCAACTCCAGGCTACATCCCCCACCCCCAGACTCAGGGCTCTGCCCTACTGCCCCTCCTGACACCTTTCTTATCCACTGCATTTTAAAATTTGCTTTTTATGCTTTTTGGTTTGTTTTTAATGGTGGGAAGTATTTAAGGAGGTGTTAGGTAAAGGCAGGCAAGCTGGTCACCATGGTAAGGGCCAAGAAGAGCCCTGACCCAAGCCACCCAATTACACCTAAAGCCACACAACTGGCACTGAGTTAAATACTGCCCTCTCTACAATCTCTCCTGTAATCACCTCCCTCCTCTTCTGAAGGAATAACACTTTCTCAAGAGCACTGAATTTCTTCCATCTTCTATCAGAAAAGAAAAGCAAGAGCAGAAAAGCAGGTTATGTTCATTTTAATTTAGTTCAGGTTATTTCAGAGGAAAACAGAACGGTGAGCTGCTGAAATTCCTATCATCAAGCCAAAGAGACATGGGCTGGTATCTCCAAGAGCAGGCAAAGTAGAAAGAACCAAACCTTGGAGTCAGGCAGACCTGGATTTAAATGTCAGCTCTGCCCCTCATAGCAAATTACTTCTCTGAACTTCACATTCATCATCTGACAAGGATATACACACACACACAAAAAAGGATACACCAAAATGAACCTTACTTAACAGTGGTGGGAAGGGTGACATAATCAGACTGCTCAGGAGCCTCCTGGGTAGGAACCAATGTCCTTCCCTCCTTCCAGACCCACAGACACAGGTGGGCCTAGCAGTTCACCATAGTAGAAGCCTAACTTCCTCTGTGAGAAATTGAAAACCCAGAGTGCTCCTCAACTTTGCTCTGCTGCTAGTCCACTGAAACACCCAAGCATCAACCCCAGAGAAAGACGGAGATGCTGCTTTTCCCATGCAGGACCCACTGTGGGGTGAAGGGGGCAGGGCGCAGCGGGGTTCAGTCTACAACACAGCAAGAGGGTAAGAGGCAGAAACCATATCCAACAGATCCTGAACAACAGCTCCACACCTCCGAGAAACACTCAACTCTACTGTGAAAGGTGAGCTCCTCAAGATGCTAAAGGCCCTGGGAATGGGGTCAGAAAGCTTGTGTTTTGCCTGTTCCCGCCATCTGACAGCTGCTTCACTTGGGCACCACTGAAAAGTGAAGTCCCTGACAGGCAGTACAGAATGAGCTCAAGGCCACTCCACCCCCTTTCGGCTCACTCATTCCAGGCTCTCAAGTCACTGAAATCAGGCTGAGATCCTACAAACGTGGGCAGAAAGCACAGGCCTCCCAACCAAAGGGAACTGGCCTGACCTGCCTGGACACAGATTGTTTTATAGAATGCCCTCATGTCTGGCAGCCATCTAAAGGAGCTGAACCTGTCCCTCAGAGGCCCCAAGCCAATCTGCATATAACCTGTCAAACTACCTGCTTTTCACACCTCACACTGGGGGCTCCCGGGAGCAGCCCTGCTGGGGAGCAGCCCTGCTGGGAAGCTCGACACTCACCCCACGTGGGGTCTGGTGTGCCAGAGGCCCTATCTTAGCTACTCCTGTCCATTCTGACCATCCCAATAGGACAACCCAGATACACAGGCCCAGAACTGCACCCAAGTTTTCCGAACCTCCACAGGCACAGTCTCCTGTAACTGTAAATGGATACAAATCTTAGAGAGAGGGAAAAAGGGGTTTATTTTTGGTTTTGTTTTTTAAAATTATTTATTTTTAGAGATGAGGAAAGGAAGGGAAGAAAGAGAAGAAGAGAAACATAGATCGGCTGCCCCTCATACACGCCCAACTGGGGACCGGGCCCACAACCCAGGTATGTGCCCTGACCAGAAATTGAACTGGTGACCTTTTGGTTTGCAGGATGCCACCCAGCTCTCTGAGCCACACCAGTCAGGGAAAGGGAGTTTTAACTCAGACTATAATAAAGCAAACCCCTCATTCTATATTGGAATTGTAATTAAGCACACAATTACAGGGATAGGCAAAAGTAGGTTTGCAGTTATTCATATGGAAAATATAAAAATTAATAAATAATACAAGAATAAACTGTTTTATGTACTCACAACTCTAAACCTACTTCTGTCCACCTCTGTATATTAACAGTAGAGTTGGTGGAATCTCCCCCTCACTGGAAACTGCCAGTATCTTAGTCATAGGGTCCTTCCAAGAGAGACGGTGTACCCCTGGGAAGTCAATATATATACATACATGCAGATCCCTGAACTAGAGCAGAGGGGAGAAGCATTGTGTTTTAGTCATACCACAGAGCTCTGCTTTAAGAAGCTCTAATCTGACAAATTAGAAGGTAATCAAGCACAATACAAAACTAGTCTTTACGACTTTCGTAAAAGGCTCGTCGTACCCCTAGTTTAAACAATCTGCCTCCCCCTGGCTTCCTCCCGGGGCATAGCTCCTATGTGCCCAAGGCAGACCTAAAACTGCAGGTGAGGAGAGTCCAGCTAAACCAGAGCACTGGCAGCTCAATCCCAGGCACACGGCACCGCTGTGACCTTTGCTCAGTCAGCCAACATTGCTGGCCCCTTGCCATGGCTCAACACAGAGGAAGCAAAACTCACATGGTTCTGGAAGCCACTTGGTGCTGCTGCTAATCTTAATGGGTTTGGTCAATGAATTGAACTTCTCTGAGCCTTGGTTTCCTTGTCTATACAGCAAGATTGTTATGAGGATCAAGTTAAATAAGAATGTGTGTCAAGTGCTTATTAGAGTGGCTGGTATACAAAAGGTGATCAATACAAGTTCATTCTGTTTCCCTACATTTCAAGTATTAAGCTAAGAGCTGAAGAAAAATGAAGGAAAAAAAAAGCCTAAGAAACTGGAGCTTGGGGCTGGTAGGAAGACAGAGGACGGAGGACAAGAGAGCGAGACAGGGGCTGGGATGAAGTGTTGGGAACCCAGTGAGCTCTCGCTGCAAGGCAGCCTGAGTCGCACTTGAGCTGGGACTTCATTTAGACATTAAAGGCCTTCTCCTTCATGCCAGGTGTACTGAGGAAACAAAAGCCCAGTAAGGAGTGGGCAGCACTCTGAGAAATTCGCTTCACAAATGTGTGGATTCAGGAAGGGGCAATAGGCAAAAGCTAAAGTCTTGAGGCAGGGGACACATACACTTTCCCTAGAGTCAGCTCTACTGGCTCCATGTAGAGTTATTTCAGACTGGGGACAAGGGATCTCCAGGCTAGGTCTCCCTCATACCGTCCCACCCACCCAGTAATGCCCAGGCTGTGCCAGAAGCAAATCTCCTCCTGGAGCAGGACCCATTTGCTCCTGGCAATGAACAACATGGGAGATATAAAATAGAAATAGGATTGGGTTCCCCAAAGGTCAGCAATAGGCCCTCAGCAGAATTAGATAGAAACTTCGTATTACTAGTGCACCATTCTTCAAAAAAACACAATAGTTCACCAACCTGCTCTGGGTCCATGTCCAGGAGTGGCAAAGGATATGTGTTGGTTAAACCACCAGGACACTCTAGGAACCAATAACTTAGATTTCTAAGATGGCTTGCCAAGACAGGAGGTGCTATTTCATCCTGAACAGAATAAACTGGCCAGCCAGGCAAAGATGGGAGCCCTGCCCTCCACCTCCCCAGCAGGTCTTAACCTTCTGAAGGAACTAGCCATGAGGAATAAGACCTAAGACTAAGCTTTCCTAGTGCTCCACCAGCACAAACAGACCGTACCAGAGTTAGGGGCATTCACTCTATCTCACACCTAACTAGTTAACTAAATGATTAGTAGAACCCCTACTAGGATGTAAATTCTGTGAAGACAGGCAGGCTCTGCCTTCCTTACCACTAAATCCATCCTTAGGGCTTAATGAGAGCTTGCTAAATGAATGAAGATCTGGCTGCCCACCTACCCCACCTCATATAATATTTCTACCCTAGACTAATGGCATCACTTAAGAACCCTGGACAAGAAACTGACCCCAAGCTATCCCCCATCCCCAGGAGTTCACTGTGCCTCTTCAGTGTAACCTAGAGTTCAATAGGACTACTTCAGGAAATCCCTCATACTTAAACAGCACAACCCTCTCTCACTATCAATCTCTTTCTTCTCTCTCCCAACTTGCCCAAGTGTCTCAGAAAATATTCCTCTCATTCTACATCTTCTTCACAAACCATTAAGAGAGCAAGGGTGGCCCTGGCTGGTGTGGCTCAGTGGATTGAGTGCCAGCCAGTCTGCAAACCAAAGGGTCACTTTTCAGTTCCCAGTCAGTGCATATGCCTGGGTTGTGACCCAGGTCCCTGACTGGGAGCATGTTAGAGGCAAAGATCCCGGTTGGGGGTGTGCAAGAGGCACCCAACATTCGATATTTCTTTTGCACATCACTGTTTCTCTTTTCTTCTCTCTCTAAAAGTAAGTAAAATCTTTTGCCCTGGCTGGTGTGGCTCAGTGGATTGAGCACCAGCCTTCGAACCAAAGAGTCACCAGTTAGGTGCCCAGTTAGGGCACATGCCTGAGTTGCAGGCCAGGTCTCCAGCCAGATCCCCAAATGGAGGCATGAAAAAGGCAACCACACATCACTATTTCTCTTCCTCCCTTCCCCTCTCTCTCAAAATAACAATTTAAAAAATCTTTTAAAATAATAAAAATAAAATCTTTTTAAAAAGAGAGAGCAAGAGATACACTTCCATCAAGACAAAGAATGTGGTGAACAGTAAGGTGAACTCTGCAGCAAAGAATCAGAATTAACATTATCAGTCCCCAAATTCCCTAAACGTCCACGGTAGGAAAGTCCTGCTCCACTGCAGAGGCTTCTCGTCTAACAGGATGGCTCATATGTGCCAAGCACTCACTATGCGCCTGGCACCGCCCTAAGCACATTACATTCACTCTCATCCTCACAACCGCCTCACAGGATGGTTGTTAATATCTCACCCCAAAAAGGAGAAAACAGCGACACAGAGAGGCAAATTATTTTACCTCTGTATACCAGCACTGCAACAAGGACAGCTGCTGGGTTATAGACCAACATTCAAGATGAAATTACCTGCATATTCAATTTTGTTTTTCTATGCTGTTTTAACTATTGGCATCAACACATTACTAGTCTTTCCTCATTTTTCATCACAAAGGAATAAAGATTTATTCCAATTAAATGGCATGGGTGAGAGGACCAGGGGACATAAATATAAATTTACCAATTGTTTCTATGGAAAAGTCTGCTCAATGTTCCCAATAAATTTTTTACATGAATTTTTGAAAATAAACCCATTTAACCCTGGCTGGTAGCACAGTGGATAAGGTGCCGGCCTGCGAACCCAAAGGTCGCAGGTTTGATTGCCCAGCCAGAGCACATAACCAGGTTGTAAGCCAGGTCCCCAGTCAGGTCTGTGGCTGGAGGCAGGTGAAACGCAACCATACATTGATGTCTCTCTCCCTCTCTGCCTCTCTCCCTTCCCCTCTTTCTAAAAATAATGAAATAAAATATTAAAAAATAAATAAACCTATTTTATATCCTAAAAAAGGTTGAAGGTTTCAAAGGCACATTGTCTTGATTTTATAGGAAATCCAGAAAAGAAGTCTACAGACTTTCTGCACACCTGTAACCACACCTCTTTAATCAGGTACAATACCCTTCTTTCAGCCCAAATTACAGTGAAGACTGAAATCTGTCATACTCCAAAAAGCCACCTTCGTGTTGTTCAAAGACAAAGTAACTGTCCCTTGGCTACCTCCCTTGGGGCCACATAAATCCAAATCATTTCAATTTTCTCTGAAGATCATCACTTACAGTCATTTCATCAACCTTATAATTCTTTTTTAAAGTGACTTTATTTAGCCCTGGCTGGTGACACAGTGGATAAGATGCCAGGCTGGGAACCCAAAGGTCGCTGGTTCGATTCCCAGCCAGGGCACATAACCAGGTTGCAAGCCAGGTCTCCAGCTGAAGGCAGGTGAAAGGCAACCACACATTGATGTCTTTCTCCCTCTCTGCCTCTCTCCCTAGCCCCCTCTCTAAAAGTAATAAATAAAACCTTTAAAATGCCTTTATTTATTTTTAGAGAGGGAGAAATAGGGAAAGAAACAACCATTAGTTGCCTCTTGCACATGCGCCGTGGGGTAAGGGGATGGAACCCACAACCCAGGCACATACCCTGACCAGGAATCGAACTGCAACCTTTTGCTCTATAGGACGACCCCCAACCGAGCCACACCAGTCAGGACTATAATCTTTTTTACATTCTGTCTAAACTGTATGAACCCCTCCAGGCACATAGGCACATAGCAGGGATGCCACTCACTTCCGAGAGCCTATAGTGGAAATGTGAACCTTCCCTTCTAGCATACTTGCCAGGATATTCTGGCATCAAGCAGTACACGAACACCCTTCCCATAATTTATATAAAGATCCTCTAAAAACTGATTATTCACTTCTATACCACTTGGCCAAATAAGAATGTGACTAATAAACAATTTCCTCCAAACATTTCAGACAGGTAGCAGCACTTGGAGAAGGGTCTAAGTGTGTGCCACCCTCCTCCTCTGCAGGCAGGAAACGAAAAGCCACACCTACGGAGGACAGGGGCCCAAACAGTCACTGGAGATAGACGGTAAGTAGGAGCAATCAGCACCATTTCAGGTGAGATCCCAGAGTCACAAAAGGCAGAAATGCAACAGGTCCTTTTCTCCTTAACTTAGGGCAGGGGAAGCACCTCGCCCCTCCCCGCCAAATCCACTAGAAAGAAGATGTAGACCCCAAGTTCTTATCTGCATCCATCCTGTTAACTAAGAGTCTCTTGTCATTTTTTCATTCCGATAACTTGGAGCGTTGGAAAAAAGTTCCCATTTTACGTCTCTGAGAGGCTAAGAGACAGCCCCACTCTTTTATTCTTGGTGGTTTGGGCCTGCAGAGCATCTCAAGGACAACGGTATTTTTTTATTGTTTTCCTTGTGTGTGTGTTTGTGTGTGTGTGTGGGGGGGGGGGGGTAGCCATGCACACAGAATCAGGTGAATAACTAACCATCCCTGCAGGCATATCCCACTGGGAAATATGGAATCTGGATGAAAATCCTTCCCAGGACACAACACAAAGTCCTGGACAGGACTGCCCTGAGGCCAGCTCACCAAACCCACGGTCCTCTGATCCCCTTTCTAGAGCAAGTTCCCTAGGGCAGAGTACAAACCTCCACCCCGCTTGAAACCCCAGGCCCTGGTTGGTGCTTAGTAGCTCTTCATCTGTCCCCTGAACAGGCTGGGCCCTGAACAGGCAGGTCTGCAGCCTCCCAGCTGCCACTGCTCTTCCTCCTCCTCCCTGTTAGCCAGTTTACTGCTCATTAGTGGCCATACCAGGGGGTGGGCAGGGGAAACATAAAGGAACTGAAATTCAAACCAGTCCATCTTACTCTAGTTAGGTGCCTTCCATTAAACCAGGCTGGATTTCATCATCCGGGTCCTCTCTTCCCCTGCTGCAAAGAAGCCGAGGCAGCACAAAGGGTCAATAGCTGCAGAAGCTCAGAAACCCAGGCATCAGAGCCTCTGCTTCCAAGCGTCACAAGCTCTTGCCTACAGTCTGTATTTTTCGTCTTTTCAGGGTTAACAGGCACTTCTAGCCGTGAGCTGGTCCATCAAGTCAAGGCCAGGGACCTACAGAGCAAGAGCGCTGGGTCTGTCCTGAGTATCTAAGTACATTCTTCTTGCCCCGTCAAAGTTCCCAGAACGATGGCAAATTCACAAAGGACGTGAGCCTTGCCAGGCTGTGCTAGCAAATTCCCATAAATACTTAGGCCAGGGTAGTACTGCTTAGGTACAATGCTTCCCCATTGAGAGATGCTGCTTTATTTACATTCTTCACAACCCATTCATAAAAAGGAGGCCCTTTAATGTTGGGGCTGTCTGTATAATGCTCCATAAACCTGGCGGCCTTAGTTCAACACAGGCTACTTCTCAATTCCAGAGACTTTTTTTTCCCTTAAAAATTTTTTTCTCTCTAATGACTCACCTTGGGACAGGGCACTGGGGCCAGATGTTGCCAAAGCAAGGCCAAGAGGAATAAGAACAGATAAAATAGAAACACATAAGTCCTCCTGAATGCTAGGACAGAGAGGTAGGGAGGAATGAAAATAAATAAACTGAAAATCCACACAGAATTCTAATGTGAACTATATTGGAAGGCTGAATTCCTTCTAGGTTTACTGAAACTTCCTTTATGGATGAATGTCAAAATGCTCCCTAGTTTACACCCCTAAATACCAGAGAAGGTGTAGATGGGATTTTTTTAAACCAGAAAATAAAAGCTAGAAGAGGGCTTCTTCTGGTTTTTCATTTGCATGGCAGATGACTAAAAAACAAAACAAACCAAAACAAAAACAAATTAATTTTCTCTGCTTCTTCATAGAAGTGTTTCAGGGTTTTCTGGAACTAAGCGGGGTACAATTGGCTCAGGGTGAAGCAAGTCAGGCAAACCCCAGAAAGAGAGACAGCAAGCAAGGACTGTGTTCTAGAACACAGAGCAAAACCAGCCCAAGCTGCTGAGAAGAGCAGTCTGAGGTAGCTTGTCTCCTGCTACAGACAGAAGCAAGGAGAGAAGTAGTAGGGATTTTTTTTTTTTTTTTAATTGACGGGGAGCGGTCTACATTGCCATGGCAACTGTGAGGGGTGGCTTTCCAGCTTGGAAGGGAAATGCTGGTCCATTAATCATCAAACTGGGGCACAAAAGAGAGGTTTGGGGGAAAGGGGATAGATGCAGAATTTATTTTTTTCACTGTCAAAACTCACACCAATCACCAGTCTTCATTCCCATTTCCCTCATGGTCTGGGGTTGATGGTAAAACACAACAAAACTGAAGTTCTGAGGCAGCTGGGATCCTAGCTTTCTTTTCTGATGGGTCCAGTGTGGGGCTTATCATGTCTCCCACACCAGTGATGCCCCCTATAAACACCTCTTCCAACACCAGTCCCCAAAGTCCCATCCATAGGCCAGACCCAGAAATCTTGTTCTGTTCTCAGAACCCTGCTTTCTCCCTTATTTACACCTGGGATTGAGAAGAGATAAAACATATGGATTCATTTAGCATCAAGGAAAATAGCATAGGAGCAGCAAAGCTGGGTGGAAAGAATGGCCTGGTGGGATACGAGTAAAACAGGATTATAGTCTTTTTCCAACTCTCATCTATATGGTGTCATGTGAGCAATCCACAGGACACACTTTTCAGCAGAAGGAATATTATAAACAGCTTAATTTCATTTGTTCCCCACATTAAAGCACCCCAAAGATGCCCTATCTATATGCTTTTGACAAAAATGGTTGGAAACCAGAAAGAATTCCACAATAACATTGTTGGGGAAGCAGAAAGGAAGGCTTCCCCTCTGTTCCCACCCAACTAAACAGTCAACTGTATTTATTCATTCAGTAAAAACAGCACTCAATCAGAAATCCTGGAATATTCATACGCACACAGGTGTAACAGTCAATGTTGGCCTGGAGTGGTTTGAGTGACAGGGGAAGGAAGGATGAATAGGGTTCAGGCAAGAGAAGGAGGCAAGGGGCTCCTCAATGGGGACAACTGGGGAAAGCGGCAGGGATAAAGATGCCAAGGGGAAGGCAGCAGGAGTAAAGATGCAAGGAGATATATGTGCACAGCATGGCTAGCGGAGGGTCAGAGATGAGCTGTCTGGGATCTAACTGTAGGAAAAGGGGAGCTATTTCAATGGATAGAGGAATGACAAGGGAAAGGGTGCTTTGGGAAGAATCACCTAACAGCTGTGCATAGACTGGATCAGAAGGATCAGATGAAGCAGGAGGAAAAGGAAGGACATGCCAACAACACAGGCCTGACATGGGGACGGCAGGACAAAAGAAAGGAAACAAACGGAGAAAAAAAAAAAAAAAATATATATATATATATATAAAAGAGACCCTCTTCACTGGCTAACCTCTTCAGAACCAACCTCCCTAATCACTTGATCTGACTGCCATGAGACTCCTGGCCAGGTAAGAGCCTGTTAAAGTGGAAAACCATTTTTTTAGCAATTACTTCCCATTTACATCCAATGGTCAGACCAGGTCACCCCTTTTCATTGCCACCAAAAAATAAATCGCATACTGTGTAACCCCAAAGGCATGAGGGCCTTCATCATTCTCAGAATCTTAGACATACAATTAAAGTAATCTCGGAACAAACTTTAGTCTCCTACACGAGGTAATATATCACATTCCCACAAGCCTCAAACTCCACTCAGGCTGGGGTCTAGACTCTCCTGGGGAGGATGGAGGGTGGCCATACATTAACTGCCCATACTCAGCAAGACTGACAGGCAGCTTTCCCAGGAGTGAGATTACAGCCAACAACAGCCGGCAGTAGCTCTTAACCAACACCTTACCTAAGGTGGGACTCAAACCCAGATTCTCAACAAAAGTCTGTATTCTAATAGCCTGAGTCCCCACGTCTTTGTGTTTCCAGCTCTTCAGTTCTGGGTCACATGAGGGAACATGGGAGCTCTAGGGCAGGGGTGGGGGTTGGTTACAAATGGGAAAACAGCATCTACTTTAGACCTGATCACTGGTGGGCTTAGAGAGGAACTCATAGCTTAAGCCACAGGTTCCCAAGTGTCCTCCAGCTGGCCAAGTAAACTTGTCTGTCCAGGACATGTGGTCCCTCTGCAGCCGCTTTCCAGAAAAGGTAGGATGAAGAAGGTAGGAAGTAAAGTCCCTCGGTGGCACAAAGGGAAAGAAATGGAAGCCTTTAAAATTGTTTTAGTCATTAAATTTCTTCCTGAATTCATAAACATAGCTTCTCATTTTCCTATGTGGATACCTTCTCTGGCAAAAAAAAAAAAAAAAAAAAAAAAGTGCTGAAGGCAGTTAAGGATGGATTGCTGGCACATATCTAGAGGGTGTCTCCTAGTCTCCAATCCAACTGATGATCTCTGTCTTCTTGAAAACTGTCGATAATGGGTGACTGGGAGGATGTCCCAGGTGGGATTACACCTCTGCCCATGCATGGACAGACTGCTTGCTCAAACCCCTCATTCCTAGCAGGCTCTAGGGTGATTCACCGGGCTGCCCCCTGCCTCGGTGAGCCCAGCAGCCGCGTCGTTACCAGCCAGACTCACCGTATGCGCTCCCCCACCTCTGCCCCCGTGCCCCTCCACCACGGCCAGGTCAATCGCACTCTTCCCAGAACGTCGCGACGATCCGCGACCAGAGCGGTGAACCAGTGCCACAGCTCCTCTCGGCGGGCGCCCGGGCCCCCGCAATCCCCCGGGCAGAGTCCGGCCCTGCCGCCCGCCCCTCGGGTGGTGGCTCGGACCCGCTCCCCTCCCCGACGCCACCACCTGCGCCCGCTCCGGCGCCGCCTTTGTCCGGCGCTTCACCGCCGAGCGGGCCCCCCGGGCCCGACCTGACTGGCCCCAGAGGAGCAGCGGCGAGGCAGGCAAGGCAGGGCCAGGCCGGGCCCAGAGCACGGGGTCCCGCTGTCACTTGGAGGCGGTCTGACAACTTCGATCCCTCCGCCCCACCTCGGACTCGGCCCCAGCTTTGCACTGGCCCCGCCGGGCCTCCCGCGCGGCCCACACTGGCTTCTCGAACCGGTTCCCTTCCGTCTTCGGCGCCTCCCTTCCTCTCAGTCCCATCCGATCGGGTCTACACTAACCTCCCACCCCGGCGCGGCCCCCATCCCCTGCCCCCATCCAGCAAAAACCGGTCAGCTCCTAGCGCGGGAGGGCGCCCCCCACCCTGAGCGGGCAATCCCGCGGCGCCGCCCCCGGCCTCGGCCCCTAGCCTCTGGGGCTGCGATGGGGGAGGGGGCGCGGCGGGGGAGGGGGACCAGGGCCTCGTCGCCCGCGCACTGGGAGGCGAGCCGGCTACGCCGCGGCAAGGAAACAACCGGCGTCCTCCCGCCCTCCGCGGCCCGGGACGCCCGCGCCGCCGCCGCACAGCCAAGCTGCCACCCGGCGGCCGCCACCCACCCCGCCCCCGGCCATCGAAGCGAGCAGCCCCCGGGGGCTGTCACCTCGAGGCGTGCCGCACTGCCCGATGGCGGGACCGTGGGGCCGGACCCGAGGGCGGGAGCAGGCGCGACCGAGCGGGCGGCCGCACCTGCTTCGCGTCGTCCGTCCGTCGGTCCCTTCCCGGGCTGGCGGGGGCGGCGGCGCGGCGCGCTCGGTGGGGCGCGCTGACGGGCGACCCGTCCTCTCCTCCTCACTCGTCCGCCTCCCTCGCTCGCTCCCTCCCGCCCTCTCGACCCGTTCCCCCTCCTCGACCCCGGCCCTTAGCTCACCGGGGACCGCGGCGCGGACGGCGGGGCTCTGGGCGCCCGCAGGCCCCAGCCGGGCTGGAATCCGGCGGCTGGAACCCCCCGGGGGCGCTCAATTCCCGGGCTCCACGCTGCTGCGTCAGCGCCTCCTCCTGGGGGCCGGGGCCGGGCGGGCGGAGCGGGGACCGCGGCCGGGCGGGGCCGTCGGGGGGGCGGGCGCGCCGGGGCGGGCGGACGGTGAGGGCCGGACGGGCGGGGCAGACAGCCGGACGGGCGGACGGCGGGGGCCGGGCTCCGGGATCCGCTACGCCGCTCGCGGTTCCTCCACAAACTCCCCGAGAGCGGAGCCTCCGCCACCCTCCTTCCTGCTTCCTCGTCCCCAACCAATGAACGGTGAGCCCCTCGGCCTGCTCCGCCAATCAGCCGCCCCGCCCTGCGCTGGCCCCGCCAGCCAATCCGGCCCTCGGCTCCCCCTCCCAGCCTCCGACCAATCAGAACCGTGGGTCGGTCGTCCCAACGCAGGGGGCAGCACGAGGCGGCTGGGGGAGGCGGTGCGGGGAGTGGTGGGGCCTTGGGGGAGGGGTACGGTGCCAAGGGTGGTGGCGGGTGGTGGTTTTCTTTGCCGGCTTCTTGGGTTTTTCTCTTTGCCCGCAGATTCTGATCCTGTATCCCACGGTGACCTGACCCTGGGATCCCAATCCTCCCTCTGCTAACCCCCCCACCGAGAAATCATCTTGCTCCCCGCCCTGGTAGTAACCCCTCTACATCCTCTTCTTCCTTCTCCCTGGCACCCACTGGAAAAAAGCTGCGGGCAAAGGAACACCCCCACCCTCGCCAGCGGCTGCTGCCCCCAGGGTAAAGCTTAAGGAAGCCCAGACGAAAATCAAGCGAGGACAAGCCCCCCCCCCGCCCCTTCCTGCAGAAAGGGCCCCAGGCTACAGGGAAAGGGCCCCGACTGCTGAGAAGCCCCTCCCGCCCTTGCCTCATCTTTCCGACTTCCCAGCCTGCCACGTCTCCTTTCCTTTCAAGCAAGGTCGGTCCTGGCTCGGTAACCCCTTACCCGCATCTCTCTTTCCTCTTCCTCCCCTTCACCTAACCGCCCCCACCCCCAACACACACTCCGGCTAATTTACCCTTCCCAGAAGCAGAGTGTGGAACCCTCATCCATTTCCAGCCGACAGCAGAGCCTGGTTTGTGAGCCCTTGACACCCACATACCCTCTTCCACCACCGCGGGGAACATCAGGGCTTTCCGCAGGAGCTGGGTGGTATGTGTGTCAGGGGGGCAGCCTGACAGCCCAAGCAGGACTCCCTCCCTTTCGTCCCCAAACCAGGATGGGCCAAACATGGACACTTACCTGGCTTCCCCCTAGTCACCGAAGGCTGTGGCTCTGTCTCACACCCTCAGACGTGCCTTTCCAAGCCCGAGCATGCTCGCGGGGTCAGCGGGGTGGGTGGGCACAGCAGGCTGAGGTCACATGGAGGTGTGGGAGGTCCCTGTGAGGTGAGGGAAGGGGCTGTGTCCTGGGTACCTTGTGTCACCAGAGCCGGAATAGGGCTTCACTTCAACCAGCACTAAATGTGCACAATGTGCACATAGTAGGTTCTTGAGAAATGCTGAGTCCACCCCAGAACAAAGCCTCATTCCCCATTCAGGAGAGGGAGGGGAGTTTTGGAGGGTAAAAGGAGCAGCAGCAAAAAGGGTAGTGTCAAGTCTCTAGAGGGCTGGGAGCTGCCCAGGGAGGAACTACCTCCAGCAGAGAAAACCACCCTCCAATGCTGGGGCTGCCTAGGCTGGAGGAGAAACCCCGCTTTGGAGTGTGGCTGAGGGGCTCCTCTGTTCCCCACACACTGTCTAGCCTTTCCTGGACCTTGTCATGCAGTCATTCACACACAGGCAGCCTTGAAGACAACCAGAGCTACTCACCCCTATGGCTAGGAAATAGCACCCTAAAGGATGGTTCTCCAACTGTCAGGGAGGCCCAGACAGTTTTAGGTGTGTTGGGGGAAATGTTTAAAGGAGGGGCCCACCCAGGAGGAGAAGTGTGTGAATGGAAGCTAAAAGCTAAAGCTGTGTCAAGGAAACTCAAAGAGTGAGGTTCTCCTAGGACAACTGCTCCTACTTCTCCCATCTTCTACCTTTTGAGAATGCAAAATATCCAAATCTATAAAAACAGGACACTGAAGATTCTCCCCTCCTTGACCTTCCCAGAACAAAGATTTCTAGCAGTCCTGACCACCATCACAGCCTTATTCCCATCTTATAAAATGTACCCTCTCCCCATCCCAGTCTCCCATGGACTGATGTGCCCCTACTCCTCATCAGAGACTGGTGGTAGAAGGTCACAGCAGCAGTGGCCATTGACTGCTTGGAGCCAAGACAGAAGAGGGAACAGGGCTCCTGTCAGCAGCTCAGCCCATGCTGACCTTGGCTTCACGCCCATGAGTGGGTAGGAATTGAGGCCAAAAGGGTCAGAAGATAAATGTACCTAGTCACAGGAAAGGAGACTCAGGTGACAGGAAGCCTGTGGAAGTGGTTGTAGGATGAGGTTGGAGGACTGGGTGTTTCCCCAGCGTATAGGAGTGAAGATTCGGTGGCCCTGGGTTGGAGGTTTGGGGAGACAGACTTGTCTTATTTGGAGTCCGCTTGGAAGGGCAAAAGGGAATACTGACTGGAGAGGAGGCAGAGTAGTCATGAGAGCCCATTCAAGCTTGCCCTGCCTGGCAGCAGGAGGAATTCTACCCTCAGAGCCTCCCCCATGTGGGTGGCTGTGTCCTTTGCCCCAGGAGGCTCTGAGTGGGCTAGGCTCAGAGACACAGGCTGGCTAAAGGCACTTGCTGTTCCTCCTATGCCTGCCCACTGATCTACCCCCATTCCCTCCCTCCACCCTTTGTTAAAGCTGGTCAACAAGCCAGGGAAGAAGAGGAACTGGGCTGTTCACCCTGCTTATCCCCCAAGGGACCTTTAAGCCAGTCCTCCTTCACCCCACTTCCAGGGACCTCTATAGCTGGGCCTCCTGCCTTCCCAGTCCAGAGCCCTTCCAACCTGGAAAGGACTCCACCTCTTCCCTCTTCCCTGATTTCCTCTAACCTTTCCCGAATGAGTACTGCCCCCACCTCCCACCCCACCAAGACAGCTGTGCCACAGGCTGGGGCTCATCATCTTTCCTCACCTTGGCAAGCCCAGCTGCCCGGAGGTTCCCCACTGAAAAGGGTTTGTGGCTGGATCTGGCGAGATAAATGGACCCATCAGGTCTGCAGGGCCACCCACTCCCTGCCTCTAAACGAGGGGATCTCTGTACCCAGCCACCTCCAGACCCATCATGAAGGACTAACTGCCTCAGAACAGGAGAGCAGAGCAGAGAGGAAGGTGCAAAGAGAAAAACGTTCAGGGCTTGGAGAAAACACTCCGCACACCCCTCCCCCACCACCTACGACCAGACTGACAGCCGGGACAGACTGGCTGCTCCCTCTCTACTGTCCAGCCGCCAGACACCTCCCCCACTGCCGTCCAGTCCCTGCAGACCGCCTGCCCTTGGTTCCAGTCACCTGGCACCAGGCAGGGCACCCCGGAGGGGCAACGCTGTCCTTGCAAGTGACGGCAGTAACCACTTTCCCCTTCTCCATTCCATGCCCTGGTTCCATCTTTCCAAGGTGTGGGGCGGCGAAGTGCTCCCCCGCCCCCTTCAAGTGCCTGAACTCTAGGTCCCAGAACACTGAGCCACTTGGCCTCTCAGACCCACTGGACAAACTGAAGGGCGTAGCTCCTTCGGAGAAAGACACCAGGGCACCAATTAAATGCGGCTGCAGCACTTGGTCCCTCCCCCATCATAGGAAGTCCCGCACGCTCCCCCCCCACCCCATGGGAAATAATGAAAGGTGGACTTTATAGCCCTCTTATCTGACCCACTCCCTCTTAAAGGGATCGGAACCCCCTCCTTAAAGGGATCTCCAGAAATTATTTGCCCCCAGGCAAAAGACAGAAGTCTGCTGGGTCTTCACCCCTCACCTGCTGGGGCCCCTTCCCTAGGGATGGGGGAGGCAGAACTTAGTACTCTTCCTGCG